>JARACY010005763.1:0-20383 GCA_029255725.1 Scrobipalpa atriplicella | reverse complement strand
AAAAAAACAAGGAATATCAAATCCGCGGATTTCAAAACTTTTTGCAAAAACAACATAGACAATGTTATTTTCGGCTTCAGTAAAGTAACAGTAAAGATATATTGTATCACAGTCTAACTTGCTCAAAAATGAAATCGTTTTAAAGTGGAGTTAGTCAGGGAGTCTAGGTACTAGTACTATTTTATCTATCAAATTGTTACTAACATCTATGGAATGGACTGAGTTGTCTGATTTTTTATTTTTTTATTTTTAATGGGATTTGGAGTCGATGAAAATTTTAGTTAGTTCTTTGTTTGCCCCCTTGGACGTCTAAGCCCCGATCGCCTTCATTCAAAATCATCTTTGCTGGACGGTGAGCGATAAAAAAAAAACAGAATGTTCTACCTGTCCATCTCGGGCATGCTGTAAAAGACAGCAAAAGGGATCCTTGGGTTAGTGTATTGTAATTTAGGCGATGATAGGCTGACAACCTGATAAAATCTTAAATTGCCCTCAATATTTGTCAGACGTGGCGAAGACTTTTTCTAGGCGTTTTATGCTCTGCTCCGTGAGCGTAACCTTATATATTTCTTTTATGTAAGAAGAAAATAGCAGGCGGGTCACCTGATGGTAAGTAATGACACTTGCAACACCCGGCCGGTCACAAATGCGATGCTGGCCTTACACGAAGGAAAAGGCTCGTTTCTTGAAGACTGCCATGTTGTAACGGTCTGGAAATACCTGGGCAGTTATCTGATTCCAGTGGGTGGTAGAAAGTTTCGTTTGAAACGTTGGGTGGTAGACTGCCAATTATCCAGGTGAAATGGATGGAATTTCAGTTTGTTGTGAGTGGTATTGTAAGAAATATGTTTACTGGGCCAATATCGAGTTAGCGCGCTACCATCTCCCGCGCACTCAATTCACCCGCAATGTTTTAGTAAGCTCGATGTCTGACGGGAGTACTGGCCTTTTTTTGGAAAAAGCCTATGCATTTGATAAAGGGCGCGGAGAATTTTTGTACATAATACATATACTGTTTGTTTCGATGCATAAAATTGTATAAAACGAACGGTCCGTAGTCTTAAGAGTCGCCCGAAGGTACTAAATCCCATACAAACGTAGTTTCGTTCTCATTTTATACGGTAAGTCCAAACTTTTCTAAACTTTGTACACGTAATCAAATCCAACTTGTCTATACTTATAATTAGGTGTAGTTGTAAAATTTCAACCACGAACAAAATAATGGCGGAAATACGATATTGCGTGAAAATATCCTATACTTTGTTCAATTTAGCTCGGGCCCTACACGTACATATGAAATTCGAAAACCGAAAAACACATTGGTACGTGTGGGATTCGAACCACGACCTCCTGCACAGAAGGCCGCGCTCTATCCACTACACCATCCGGGCTTCTACAACAAACTGTTCGTCCATGATATTAGTATATGGTATGGATTAGTATGGATTCAGCTACCCTACTCAGAAACTCGTAGGCGACCAAACAGAAATACTTATATCAAAGGGCCTTTCCTTAAAATAAAATAATTAGAAAATACTATTGCCCTCGATTCTGGTCGCCACATTCTTAACTAATTTTAAGATAGCGCTGTCACTTTCTTTACTTTGACATAAGAACAGGATAGCAAATAAACACATGTGTTTGAGGTTCCTAATTTGACATAAGCTGCTTTAAATAAGAATCGAGCATAGAGCATGTTCCTTATTTTACGGTAAATAAGCAATCTAATGTCAAATTTAAGCAATTTCATGTCAGATTAGGAACGTCAAAGTCATTTGTTTATTTGCTATCCTGTTCTTATGTCAAATATAAGAAAGTGATAGCGCTACTAAGAATTAGAATTAGTAACTGCGTGAATCGAGGCCATTACTCGATAAATTTAATTTCTACTTTACTGTACGACGAATTAATTTAAGAATATTAAAAAAACAGGGTAGTTCTCCTGATTGACGGAATTTTCCGTCAATGTTCCGCGATAAAAACATTACACTAGAATAATTTTACAGCTACAAGCTTTTTAATGTGAATAGTATAGGTATAGCTTTTTGTATGTGTGTCACTTAATATATTTAAAAAAAATGTTTAAATTTTTATTTAATAAATAGTTAAAAATTTCCGTCATATCATTTCCGTAGGAGAACTACCTAATTGTAGACAAATCCAATTTCCTATTCCTAATGAATTTTTTGCTTTTACTGAATCAGGAAGAGGCAAGTTTCATGAAGGTATTTGACACAGTAACTTACCACCACCCTACATCTATACCCTCATCGATTAGTTGACAAATAATGAGTCATTCGCGTGCCAACAATATCTACTAGTACCTGACTATAAGTACAAAAATATACTTGCTATTCAAGGCTATTTTAACGGCACCTCACATTATTTAAAAGTGTAGAGTAGGGTTTAAGGCTCGTATTTATAAAGCGATCTCAAGATTTAGAGCAATATTAAGTGCGGATTTATTTACTGGGTGTACAATAATTACTTCAATTAGTAAGCGAATTATTGAGCATTTTTTAAAATAAATTTTCAATTTACTTTATATGCTTGTTTAAATACTGCATGCGTATAACAGTGTAAAAATCAAATTTGTTTGTATGGCATATAGCATTCGGTGTTACGTTTACGTCTGTATGGGGCATGGCGGCTGGAGGTGACTGCAGACAGAAGAATGCACTCGCAACCCCTCGTCTAGACTACAGTCTGATGGGAGACTGCGGAAATTGGAGACTTAGGAAATTATTTTCAAGGTCAGTGCTATCGGTTCGGTGAGGACACAACTGAACTAAATCTTTACTAAAATTATGGTCAACCCTTTCAGTTCATGATAGATAGTGGCAGGTGACAATTTAAGTCAAGATTTAGGCCCGTATTTATAATCAGCTCTCAAGAGTGATAGCGAGTTTGAGTTTGAATCAGAAATGTCATTTTAGTACAAAACGGCCTGTCAAATCCACACTTAATATTGCTCTCAAACTTGAGATCGCTTTATAAATACGAGCCTTAGTGATTTTGTGTCCGAATTGCTCTCATTTCCTACTACTTATCATCAAAGGACCTCTAAAACAATTGTAGATATTTTTTTAAACCTTGCTGGATATACACGAATACCTACATACTTGTTCTGGAAGTACGGACAATAAATTATAGGTATTGATTCAAATATTAGCTTAATTTTCTTGTAAAATTATAACTTTTTTTTTATTTTGTAATGTAATCAATAAAACGTTTCAAGCGTCTCAATCTTAACAAAATGATGGCAAATTCGGAAACTGTGGAAAAGTGCCCAAGTCTGAAGTTAACGTAACTCCAGAACCCCCACAATAAACCTAGTGGTGTATAATTTAGTGCCGGCTCGGTCTGGGGTACTACACTTCCATACTACCCTTATAGCACCAGTCTGTACCTACTACACTCCGTACTACCCCTATAGTATACTAGTCTGTAGGCCTTTTCTGTGCGGCCGTAGCCACAGTTCCTCATCTAACTGTACGATAATATCTAATTGTAATTTTTTTAATTTTGTTTTTTTTAGTTAGGTTTTTTCTAGCCTAGGCCAGAGGTGACTGAAACAGAGTCGACGTTCAAGTAGTCTCAGAAGCCTCAAAGATATTTTTAAGAAGAAGAAGATGGGGAAGAAGAAGGGTAGTAAATCCGACTTTAGTCAGAAAAAAACCGCTCGCATAGGCTAGTGTGTATAGCAGCTGAAGTACCTAGTACCTACCTACATTTCGGTGTGTCTACCCCTCCGCACTGCGTCGGCTGGTGGGGCAGGTCAGTGCCGCCTGCACGCTGTTTCATTGTGCATTCGGCATTCGGCGACCATTGCTCGTGTGGCCACGTCATTCTTTTATTGATTCATAGGAAGAAGACAAGTAAATCCGAATAAACCCACTCGCAAATGGCTGGTGTAGGAGGTTTATAGCAGCTGAAGAAGTACCTACCTACATTTCGGTGTGTCTGCCACTCCGCACTGCGTCGGCTGGTGGGGTAGATTAGTGCCGCCTGCACGCTGTTTCATTGCATTCCGCATTCGGCGATCATTGCCCGTGTGGCCACGTCATGCTTTTATTGATGCATAGGGATGACCGACCGTATTATGTTTTAACAGAATACGCAATTGGGAATACGTTCTGACCGTATTTCGTTAGTCAAAGGAATAAGAATGGTAATAGTATCTAGTGAATGCACGCTGTTTCATAACATTCGGCGACCATCACTCGTTTAACTGCCTCTTAGTGATATTGGTGCTGATTCGGTCGTAGATACAACTAAGTTTAATCCTGTCACTTTCAGAAAATTTGGATACAATAGCGTAAGCAATTACAGTCACTTGATTTTGTTTGATTAAAATTTATCATACAGAAAGAAAACAGTAAATTGCATTGATAAAAGATAATGTTTAAAAGACAATGTTCAATCCCATCTTACTAACTGTCTACTGCCTCAAGGTTAAAGGCAATACAAAATATAATAACATACAATATAAAAAATACATACATAGAGCTATACGTTATGGAAGGGAAATTAAAAATATTGAGAAACTTTAGGGGAGCGATCCTCCTACCTACAATATCCTAACCATCATACTCGTGCCTATGGTAGGTACTCGTAGGTAGGGAGGATAGATGGAAGAGAATTGTGATAAAGATGTAAAACACAAAAATAATAATATATTCAGCATCTTCTAATATTCGTGCAACGGGTATACGGTTAAATAAAACCTCATAATGTAGATTCAGATATAGTAAAAAATATATTTATTTACAGTGTACCTAATGTCTTTTTTTTCAATTAAAATCTTTAAAATCTCTCATTATTTTCCGCACACTTGCAGACGAAACTCACCCTCAACGAAACTTGCAAGCTATTTTTAATAAGCGAAATATTTGAATTTAGCGACTAAAATGTCGCGTTTGATCTCTTCGAAATTAGTATAGATTTAATAAATATTAATTCTTTGTTGATTCCAAATAACATTTAACTACAGACATACGATCTATCTATCAGGCAGGGATTACCTATTATTTATTCTGTGCCGTTACGTACCTTTAAATGTCAAGTTAATAATGCAAGATAGCTACCGCAATTTATTAAAATAATTGAAGATGTGTTCGTCTTTTCTAGATTGTCCAATATAAGATCAAGTTGAACGAGAAACTTTGACAATGATGGATCCGAGGACAAAATTAACTATTTGATGAATCTGTTCCATTAAAGCTACGAAACATAGTTCCTCATATTGCCTTTTCTATGTACAATACATACATATAATCACGCCTTTATCCTAATGGGGTAGGCAGAGCGTAAACGAACTAAAAAAGGTGTTTCGCCACTTCTGACAAGTTTTGAGGGTTATTACAGATGATTGCGTATATTGCTATAGTGAAGGGTTGCGTCAGCCCATCGCTAAATTGCAATACACTGAAACCCTCGAATCCCTTAGCTGGTTTTTACAGCATGCCCGGGAAGAGATGCAGCTGGCACATTCTATGTTTTTCTACCACTCCCAGTCCAGCATAGAAGTTCCTATATATGTACAATGCTCAGGAATAGTGGGAAAATACTATTCCATCGGCACTTTTTTTTTTTACTTGGAATGGGTTAGCTCTTGACTCTAGACTCAAAGGTCGGCGATGACCGTGACAGAGTCGACGTTGGAGCGAGCTAACCCAGAAAACGCCTGTAAGGCACTGGTAGTCTCACGCACCGACGGAACACAGCAAGCTGTTTGGCGCCGGACTCCGGTGAGAGGGTGCTCGCCAGCCAGGCGGCCCCTTGCGGAGCCTACCACCGCTTTGTTGGGATCATTCAGCCGGTGATTATTGCCGTTGCCCGGGGTGGACCACTAGGAGGTAGATCCCCCCCCCCCCCCCAAAGAATAAAGGCACTCTAAGAATAAAGAGAAAGAAAACATATATATAATTGGGGTAGGCTCATCATCTTCTTGCAGCTCTGACTTGGTACCCGTTTGTCTGAATAATCTTATTTTAATATGTTGAAATAAAATCTTCCACATTACAAGACCTAACCAACTGAACTGACTAAGCTATTCGAAGCTAAGCACCCGAAGATAATAGATTCAAAACAGTTTACCATACTCGACTTTGGCTCAGATTTTCCAGGCTATTATCCCAGGCTCGCCCGGGAGAGCTGGGCTGCAGGAAGCATGCAGGTCGTTGTACAGCGACGTCATACCCCCTCCTCCGCCCCCGCCCGGCTGCACCCACCCGCGCCCGCCCAGGGCAAAGCCCCGCGGTTCATTATCAAAGTTCACTAGTACACACACATCCGGTAGCAGAGGTATGACCAGGTTGTCTTGATCTAGGGTTGGATTGATTTTCGAATGTGATTATAGTTCTCACCGTCATGCATAGCTCTACTAATCTAGTAGATTGCTTTACATCTCAATCGCAGAAAGACCCGGATAAACTCTCGCGTCATTTGTCCTATAGGAAAAAAAGACCTACCCTACATTCTCCTTCCTTATTCTCAAGTATACATAGACTCACAAATCAAATTAAACGTCTAAAATCAACCAGGGCGCTGCATCCTAGGTGGCAAAAGGGGGTGGGCAAAAGTATTGGGGGTCTAAATAGAGTGGTGTTCACGCTGCAAGTGGTACGGAAGCGAGCCCGGCCGGGTTTGACAGCCAGGCAGCGGAAACGCGCCACCGACAGCATCGTTCGATGCCACCCGCGACAAACCTATACTTCCTATAGCTACTTCCATCGGGAAATTCATTTAGGCGGACCAATTTGGCTAACTACGTGCACTTTTTGCGGATGCATATGTCGATATGTGTAGAGAGCGCTATCGGAGGTCAGGTTACGTTGGTTGGTTGTCACATGGCTGGGTGCGGTTCAAAGCTTTTGATGAAATGCGCCACACCGTGCAACTAAATGTGTAGGTACCTGTATAGAAAAAATCGTTTGAGCAAAGCATTCTACTATTTTGCTATCAGGCGTAAATTCAGTAGTAGGTTGAATATAAAGGTCGTGTATCACATAATAGTATTATATTACTGCTTCCATGCTGGACTGGGAGTGATAGAAAAACGTAGAATGTGCTAGCTGCATCTCCTCCTGTGCATGTTGTAAAAATCAGCTAAGGGAATCGAGGGTTTCAGTGTATTGCAATTTAGGCGATGGGCTGACAACCCGTCACTATAGCAATATACATAATCATCATCTGTATTACCCCTCGAAACTTGTTAGACGAGGCGGAACAACCTATGTTTAGGTCGTTTTTGCTCTGCCGACCCCATTAGGGACACAGGCGTGATTTTATGTATGTATTTATTACTGCTTCGTTCGTGCCTATTTATTCTGTTTAACATGAAGACCATCAGCATCTATGAAGACCATTATGTCATAGTAACAACATGTTTGTCAAACAAGTATTTTATTGTATACATTTTATTGTATAAGATATTTCATTATTTGTATTTATTTATTTATTTTTATTTATTTATAAACATAATTTCTTATAAAAGATAAGATAAGATAAGATATTTAACGAGGCGCTATTATTTACAACTTCGCACCTCGCATTGACTTTTAATAAGGACAAAAAAAAACGGTTGGTTAGATTGAATTGAACACACGTTAGTTGTTTTTAGGGTTCCGTACCTCAAAAGGGAAAAAGGAACCCTTGCATTGTGCTATAGGACACTGCTTTTTACCAAATTTCAGGATCCTAGGTCAGTGGGAAGTACCCACGAAGTACCCTATACGTTTTGGATTCCTCAAGATCCGAAAACCTATAGGGTAATTCCCGTTCACCTACAGTGATGAAATATAGAATGAGGCAATGTCTAAATAGCATAAGTAAAGTAAAGGGAAAATTCCGTAAACTGTAAATGTGTTCATACATCACGGAAAAAAAAGGATTTTTGTCATTACAAACTTATTTTCGCAGTTCTCTCCCTATATAGTATGAGGACAATAGCAAAGTTAAGTTTGTCCTTTAGCCCAGTTTATATTTTGGTGTGTACAAAAAGCCGAGGTGCTCGAGGCCGAATCGAGCTTGGCCGTTGTAGAAGAACCAATTTCGAGACTGAATGTTGAGAGCTTGCCCCCTTGACTAAAAGAAAAAAAAAGAGCGTGTGTGCCGAGCACCAGTGTCAGAAGTGAAACTTCCTTGACATTTCTGACATCGTAACGGGACAAACGGGACAATCCTTAAATCGTTCCCGTTTGCCCGTGACGCGACCTTTAAATTTTACTCTCAACGCGCCTTAAGTAGTTTCACTTTAAAAAAAACCTGTTTATATTTTCCAGGGCAAGGAAACTGGGGGTTCTATGGTACGGAAGCCTCGGTGAGCGAGACCGACTCGCACTTGACCGTTTTTGTTTTTACTAGATCTAGTGTTTACTAGATGATAGCTCAAAAACTGAAGCCATAATTAGATTCTAATGCATTATCTTTGCCGGAAAATCGTTTTCAGTAAAGCAATCAAAGCAAAGTACTTGCTTGCTTTAAATTGAATTCTGTAGGCGATTCCAATGATAAATCGCTCAAAGAACGAAAAAAAAAACATGATGGATTTGTTTATTGGCTGTTTCTAGTTAGTAACTACCTACTTCGAGATAAGTTTGCCTTTATTGGAACGCTAAGCTGTCGGCCCCGGTCGCTGTCTTTGTTTGTGGTCGTCACACAAACCATGTCAGAGGCCTATTAGCTGTGCTATTAGGCGCTTTAAAGACTCTGACACTAGGTAGTTTACGTCTCACAGACACAACAGACCACTGCTGGACAATATCCTCCCCTGATCCCAAGAATATTGTCACCCACGGTTGGCAAGCTGGCAAGTACAGTAACCATGTGATCATCATCAATGGCCTGGGGGCCAATCGCGCTAAATAAATGCGAACAAACCAAAACTGAACCATAAACGAAACGCAACTTTTCGTACATTTCGTATCGCGCTAATGTTTTGACAGATGGTTAAACCGAAGATGGATTGGAACTGAAACGAAACCGCTGTCAAACGAAAAGTTTTGTTACAGTTGCTTCTTATCAACTTTTTCACATCTTAACAGATGTTTTAAACATCTTTTGGTTAAAGACAGCTACGTTCATAATTTTCTTATAGTTTTTTTTTTGGGCCGGTTTTCCAAAGACGCGGGTTCAAATCCTGTCAGTGGTTAAAATCACTAGCTCCGGATCAGGCAACCACGGCTCAGACCACTAGACCACGGAGTCAGCCTGCGAAAGAGCTACTGCTCGACACAGACTTGAACAATTTATAATTTGCGACCTCTACGAGTGCGTTTTGACATTTAGGTTACACAGAAGATAAGTAGGTACGGCGAGTGGTACTGAAGTGTGGGCAGAAGTAGAGTACATTCTTACTACAAAAGATCAGAACTCATGAAGAAATTATGAATCGGTAAACGTAGTATGAACAAACAATTACTTCAATAACTAAAGTCTTTATTGGTCCATTGTTTGACTCTTCTATTTTGCGCTATTGTTGTTGACCATGTGCTCATTAGCAGTGACATTGTATCTGGCTATTTTCGAGATACCTACTTTTTAAGTGCTTACTTCAGAATACTTTTTAAAGAAATGTTTGCAAATTGGTCTATGTGTCCCCACCCTTTACCTGCAATAGTCTGGCTCGCCTGGCGCAAAAATACGATACTCTGGTTGCCATGACGACCGCCGACGCACACAGGCTCAGGGAACTGTGCCTATATACCATGTAGTCTGCACAGGTCTGTCTGTGAGCCACGGAGACCATGGACCGATCAGAACCGCTTATATTACGCCAGCAGTACTGTAGGTCCGGGTTTTATGGTTTGTTTATGTAAGTTGGTGGTGGTGTTTTTTGCTGACAGCGTGGCAAAAATGTCCTACTTATGTTTAGTTCGCTTTGATAATGTTGAGCTATCTAAACTTGTAATTAATAATAAGTCAAAATGAAAAAAAGTATAAAGACACAGTAATTTTGTTTTATGTAATGGTATGGTCATAATATATCTTTGGTCAATGGTCAAATCTTTTAATAGAAACAAAATCAAAGTCGCGAGAATACATTATGAAGAATTGCTCCTCAAATCGCATTAACTATCGATACAATCTTTACTTTAATGTTGTACAATCGATAGTGAGCATTTAGCATCGATAGGTAATAATGCAATATTGAAGGGCAATATTTTCGATAGAATCGATACTAACAATTGTTTTTTTATTTTCCAACGAACCATACTATCGACAATCCAATCTAAAAAAATAGAAATCAATACAATACTATAGTTTTTTCGAAAACTATCGATAGTACTGTCGATCGGGTACTATCGAGCGGCAATACAACACTAATTACAAGCAGGCAGACAGGCAGCTTAATATGAATAGATATAATGTCCTTTGAAACAGTCTGCTAGGGCTTCTGATGAAAGGAGAATTAATGGTACCGATTCTGTTGGAAACCCAACTTAACTAATTTAAATTTAGTGCTGTCACTTTCTAAACTTTAAATAAAATAGAAACAGAAATACAACAGCTGATTATAAACCTGTCAAATTGACCATAGAGCATGTCACCCTGAAAAGCAGCTTTGGGCCCCCTACCCCTTAAATCTCCGCTGTCACCTTGTCACTAGTCCTGTCCTTGGCTAGACATGTTTATTCTGGATACCTCAAGAAACAACTGTACCAATTTTCAAAACAACAAGTGTTTTTTACCCTGATTGTCTGTTATCGGCTTCATTTTCTCACTGTTCTGCGCTTAGAGTTATTTATTGTGAAATGAAACAGCAGTCAAAGGTTTAACTGACATACGCTTAAAGAAACCATCGAATAATTTATTTTTACATAACGAAACTCTATATCGGCTTTCATAGAAAGAAATTACAAAGAAACCTAACTCAACGATCACAAGTTCTATCTCCAAAAACATTTAAGGATGAGTAAAAACAGTTTTGGTTGAATATTGGTACCGATTCTGTTGGAAACCTAACTTAACTAATTTAAGTTTATAGCTGCCACATTCTAATATTTAATTAAAATAGAGACAAAAATACAACAGCTGATTATAAACCTGTCAAACTGATGTTACTGAAAAAACCAAAAATTAGGCGCGAACGAAGTCTCGGGTAAAAGCTAGTGTTATGTAAAAATGTTGCCAGCATTTGGGGACCATGCCTCGCGGAGAGGGGCTTGAAGCATTATTTTATTTATAGCGCCTCTTTATAATATGTGTTAAGGTATTATGAGTTAGTATTTAAGGCCCCTTTCTACCAGTGCTCCCTGTCTCTGTCTTTTTCTTTACGTATAAGGAGTACAGAAAATAACCACACTTTCGCCCGCTTTTACTTTTTTATTTTATATAGTAAAAAAAATAAGTGCCAAATTATAAATCTATCCGTTAATATTCCTGTCAAACCTGATTAGTAAATGAACAGTTAAATTTTCATAAAAATAGCATTCACCCAAGTCTCATAAAACTTAAAATACCTACTCTTAAAATCGATGTTACTTCTGATTTTTTTTATCGAGTCAAATGTTAAATATTATGTTTTTATCCATAAAAGTTACTAGATCAAACGTTTATCTGTACTATATATTTTTTTAAGGATTTTAAATATGATGATTTCTATAACTACAACACGATTTAGAAACATAAATTTCGGACAAGGGGCCATTGCTACTTGGCGCGGCCACGGTCGCGCATGATGGTAAGGGCTAGATGAAAATGCTGTACGCTTGTGTATCATATAGTACCAGAAAGGAAATATTTGGTACCTAGCTACTTTACTAGTTATAGAGCATTTTTGGTGGCCGCGCCAGAAAGTACCCTTCCTGGCGCGGCCACTCTCGTACCAGCGCCCACAAACACCAGGTCTCTCATGCACATTTTACTAGGGTAAGTATGAAGTACCCAGAGTAATAAATTATTATGGCGACAGGACGCTGAAAAATTGGCCAAGAGCGTGTCGGACACGCCCATATTGAAAATTTAATTTCAAGCTCATACAAAAGCTATACGGGGTGTAAGGGACAGCGTCCCGCAAATAGGTTATAGGGGTTGCTCAGTCAACGAAACTGAACAACTACCATCAGGTTTTTTTTTCAGGAAATTAAAAAAAAATTCCCAGATCCTGCGGTTCTGTAAATTGAACCTCTTCTAGATTGCATAGAAAAATCTGTTTATGGACCGCAAAACACGTTGGTATCGATAACTCAACGTTAAAAATACGAACTATAGGCGAGGGTTTTGTACCCTAGTGTACCTAATGGTATCAGAAAGGACAAGCTATTTGATTAAGTAATTTACTAGTTACAGCGTATTATCGGTGTACCTATTGGTTTTTTTGTTGTATTTGTACTGTACCTATCACATTGTAATTGTTATTGAAATGGAAATAAACATACATGAATGTAATTTTTTTTTTAATTTTGTTAGTATTATTTTATTTTTGATCTTTTCACGCCCCGTTTTTGCGAATGACCACCTACGAGTACCATATAAAATCAGTTTGTTCCGCTATCGTACAATCCAATCTTAGGGTACCTATCTATCGTACTGGTACAATACCTTAGGGTATCTAACCTACGAGTACCTACCATATAAAATCGGTTTGTTCCGCTATCGTACAATCCAATCTTAGGGTATCTATCGTACTTGGTACAATACAATGGCAATGTTAGGGTCAATTCACACTAGGGACCGACGAGACGCGACGCGGCCTGCAAAGGGGGCAATCACTGCCTCCGTGTCCGTGGTCGAGTGGTCTGAGCCATAGTCTCTCGATCCGGAGGTCTTTATGAGATTTTCCCCAGTTTGGTCAAGACATTGCAGGCCGAATCACCTGATTGTCCGAAAATAAAAAGGATTGCATGCTTCGGAGGGCACGTAAATCCGTCGGTCCCGGTCGCTGTCTTTGATAGTGGTCGTAACACAAACTATGTCAGGGGCCTATAGCTGTGCTATCAGTTAATTGGGCAATTCGGCCGCGCACTAAATAACTATACGCTGACTAAAATGGTCACCTGTAATTTAAGAGGAGTGTGAAGATGCAACTTTCCGTACAAAAGCGATATCGGTTCCCTCCCCGTGAACATGGATGATGTATGATTCCTATAATTATAGGAATTGGAAAATAAGCAAATAAAAAATGGCTTAAAAAACTAGGTTCGTACGTTTTTATTTTTAAATATTATATTTTTAAGAATAGTTTTTATTTTATTATTAAGCTTACAATAAAATTTATTGGTATCTGAAATTCGTAATGAGAATACATTTTTGCTATCTATAATCTAAAATTATAGGAATCGGACTATGTTTACGGGGTGGGAATCGTTACGCTTTTTGTATGGAAAGTTGCATCTTCACACTCCTATTATTAAAGTTCTTTCCTATGCAAAAAGATCTACGCCACTGCTGAAGCGCTGAAAATGAAGAGCTGCGCCGCGGTGCAGCCTGTCACTCGTCGTACAACGAGATGCATCTTCAAGCAGTTTCGAACCACGTCGCGCTGCATCGCATTCCGGTGTGAACTGACCATTAGCAGATAACAGTGAGACCAATTCCTCATAATCATATTTTTTTAATTAACAATTTCCAAATGCATTTTTGCACGTCTTTCACTCCACTTATCGTATTTTGCGCAAACCAGCAAGTTCAGTCAGTGAATTAAAAAATAAGAATTTAAGATGAGGTTCTTTGGTATCCTGTTGTTATTACTATTACTAGTGATGGTGGAAAGCTATAGATTGAAATTGCTTGACCGACCATCTTTTGATTTACAAGAAGAACGCAATATTCTGCCATCATCACTACTTCGAACATCAAATCGTGGAGAAGCAAAGGAGGAAGATTCCGATTCCGAGTCACTAGAAGGAAGTTCGCAAGAAGCGGCACTAGAAGGAAGTTCGCAAGAAGCGGCACTAGAAGAAAAACCTGATCCTAAAGCTCTGCCATTGATACCTATTGGTATTGCAGTAGGAATAGCAGCAGCTAAGGGAGCTGCAGCAGCAATTGGAGCAGAAATTATAGCAGGACTTAAAAAATTATTTGGTTAGAATTCAGGATATATAGCTATAAATAAAGATTGATTCTGATTCTGATTACATAATATTTAAAATTAGCTAACGCTAAAGAAGTGAGTGCTCCACTCTATCCCTGATCTGAAATGTTACCTCACCTCGTCTCCCCCGCGCCAACCACAACCACCCATTCCTAGTAGTAATCCCTACCAATAGATACTTGGAAAAAATCCATCTATTCCTACTAGTAGGGATAACTGGTTTTTTTTTGTCTAACTGTCCCTACTGTGTATTGCATGTACTGCCAGATAGTAAAAATATTTATTCCCTATAGCTTTCCGCCCGCGGTTTCACCCGCGTTAATGAGTTTTCCCGCGGCGAAGAGTAGCCTATGGCCTATTCCTGGACCTAATGTGAGTGTTTCAAATTTTATCCTAATCCGTCCTAAATGTATTTGTAGGATGGCATGGGAGCCGCTAAAAGAACAAAAATCTGCAAGTCTTTTATCATAATCTTTATTTGAATATCATCATCATTTTATTGTAAGCATTTTTTTTTAATTGGCCAAGAGCGTGTCGGACACGCCCAATTGTAGGGTTCCATAGCCTTATATGTTTACTTAAAACAACATGATTGTCTTCAAAATTTAATTTCATCCAAATAGGAAAGCTATAAGGCTAAGCTATTAATTCATCTGACTTTACCATTACATATAGGTAAATATAGTTTGTTGAAATAGTAAATAGTCCTAGTTAACTACGGAACCCTAATAAAAACGCATAAACCTAGTTTTTAATTAAGTCTACATTATTTCCAAAAATAATAGGAATCGGAGTATGTTTACGGGGTGGGAATCGTTACGCTTTTTGTATGGAAAGTTGCATCTTCACACATCGTTCTTTCCTATGCAAAAAGATCTACGCCGCTGCTGAAGCGCTGAAGCTAAAGAGCTGCGCCGCGGTGCAGCCTGTCACTCGTCGTACAACGAGATGCATCTTCAAGCAGTTTCGAACCGCGTCGCGCTGCATCGCATTCCGGTGTGAACTGACCATTAGCAGATAACAGTGAGACCAATTCCTCATAATCATATTTTTTTAATTAACAATTTCCAAATGCATTTTTGCACGTCTTTCACTCCACTTATCGTATTTTGCGCAAACCAGCAAGTTCAGTCAGTGAATTAAAAAATAAGAATTTAAGATGAGGTTCTTTGGTATCCTGTTGTTATTACTGTTACTAGTGATGGTGGAAAGCTATAGATTGAAATTGCTTTACCGACCATCTTTTGATTTACAAGAAGAACGCAATATTCTGCCATCATCACTACTTCGAACATCAAATCGTGGAGAAGCAAAGGAGGAAGATTCCGATTCCGAGTCACTAGAAGGAAGTTCGCAAGAAGCGGCACTAGAAGAAAAACCTGATCCTAAAGTTCTGCCATTGATACCTATTGGTATTGTAGCAGTCAAGGGAGCTGCAGCAGCAATTGGAGCAGGAATTGTAACAGGAATTATAGCAGGACTTAAAAAATTATTTGGTTAGAATTCAGGATATATAGCTATAAATAAAGATTGATTCTGATTCTGATTACATAATATTTAATATTAGCTAACGCTAAAGAAGTGAGTGCTCCACTCTATCCCCGATCTGAAATGTTACCTCACCTCGACTCCCCCGCGCCAATCCCCCGTTCCAAGTATCCCTACCGGTCTATCCCTACCAGTAGGGATACTTGAGATACAGGGATACTTGAAAAATAAAAAAATTATCTATCCCTACCAGTAGGGATAACTGGATTTTTTTTCGTCCAACTATCCCTACTGTTTATTGCATGTTGCCAGATAGAAAATATATTCCCCATGTACTTGGATAATTTTCAATGGCATTGATTTAAATCGGAAGATGTCTCACAATCTCATATTTTATTTTATTTATTACAAGAAAATCTTACAGCATTTAAATATAAATAAAATACATTACATTAAACATTGCGTTTGCCAAAAAAAAGATTTCTCATATTTATAATTCATCTTACAATATAACAGCTAATTCATTTATCACTAAAATATAATAAAATTACAAACTCCAAAATTATATAAAAAATAACATTCAAATAACTAACTTTTTTTTTATATCATAACTAATGTACTTTTGATATTATGTTAAAAATCTCAAAGCGGCATATAAAAAATGCAGAAAAATAAACACAAATGAGTGATAAAAATAAATACTATACGGCTGATGTATATATTTAACATTTCGGGCGGAGAAAGCACAGGAGAAAGTTTCAATTAGGTACGAGCATAAGCTGCTGACGGACTCATTGAAAAACAAATAAGTACATTCCGGACAAATGAATGATAGGCTTGTAGGAATTTATTATATTAATGGCTTCCTTTATTGCCCAATATGACTCTCTTAGTTTCCCCACCCTGACGGCATTGTGCATTAGTGGGGGTTTCCCTTTTTTGTATGGGAATAAAAAAAAAAGTTTTGATTCCTATCGAGTGTGGTATCACTCGCGCTCGCGCGGAAGGCCGTGTTGCTCTAAGGTTCCTACACACCAGTACCTACCTACTCTAAGGCTGACATTCAGAGACGAAAGTTTAGCAAAGTAGAGTCTTAGATTTGTCAAAAAAGTGTACTTTACGCATTTTTGTAGTCTATCTCACTTTAACTTATAACAAAATTATAAATGTCTGTCCTGCTTCTTCAATTAGCAAGTTATCGGTTTTATGTAATCGTAAAAAATACGCCGAAAATATACGTGCAAAACCTTCTTACAGAATTGAATGTAATTTGGATGTAACAAACGGACTGCTTCTTTGACTGGTATTTAAACACTCAAATACGAATAGTTCGCGATATAAATTACTATAATCATCAGTAAAATCAGTCAGAAATATATATTCTTATATATATTCCAGATTATAATTTTAAATATTCCAGATTGATCTGTATATTGCTAAAGTGACAGGTTGTCAGCCCATCGCCTAAATTACAATACTGAAACCCTCGAATCCCTTAGCTGGTTTTTACAGCATGCCCGGGAGGAAATGCAGCTGGCACATTCTATATTTTACTATCACTCCAAGTCCAGCATGGAAGCTAACATCTTACCTTCATCTTATCTTACTACTACTTCTTATCGAGTGAGTTATCGAATCGATGAACGACCCGATGAGCCCTGGTGTCAGATTTTATACCACCTGCAGTTAAAAGGCCTCTGACATGGTTTATGTAAAAACTACTACGAAGGCAGCGACGACGGGGACAGACTGCTTAACGTGGCCTCCGAAGCACGGAATCTTTTTCTTACAGACAATCAGGTATATATGACCTATCCACATGGCTTACAAAGTGATAAATTGACAAATATCAAATTTGTATTCCCTCCATGTGAATCGAAACCACTACATCTGGATCGAGAGCCCGTGGCTCAGACCATTAGACCACGGAGGCAATACCCACTACTATTAGGACGACTACTTGCAAACTCCTCAGTTACTTGATATTCTCCGGACATTTCCTTAATTTCAGTCTTTTCCATTGTACTCAAAATGCAGTGAGGGTGCAACAGGGGTTACAGAGGGGAGGGACGGACGGGGACAGACAACACGGTCTGCGTTGGGGCAGGTCCCAGCCAATATCTAAGCTGCGAGAGAAGCCTCAGCATTACGATACCGCCAATTACTAGGAAGTAAACGACGGGAAAAATTCTTGAGCTTACATTGCGCTTTATGTTCAACCCTCTCGCACCGCTAGGGATAAAAACCAGCAGTGTATTGAGTGCCGAGTTGTCGGTCGGTTGTAATTGATGGCTTACAAAGTACGCAGCACTGGGCGGCCAGCCAAATTATTGCAATGGGAAGAGAGGGGTAGGTAGGTGCATTTGGTTACTCACGCAATGCGACGTACCTACCTAAGTACTTACGTGCGTTAGTTTCTTTGAGAAAATACTTTTGTTTGAACTTTTTTTTGCGATGAAAGACAACTTAAAAAGAGAACATGATTTTAAAAATGTTTTACTCCCTTGGTAGATAAGTCGTCTCATTATGTGACGGATCACGAATATTATAAACTTTTTTTTTAAGGTTTAAGTAGGTACATAGTTGATCTCTAGAGTAATAAGAAACATTTGATTAAGAAAGACGTATTGTTTAAGTTTTAGATATTTTGTTGGATCTTTTTAAAAATGTTAATCATTGTAAGGCCCGTATTTTATAAATAGCTCTCAAGTGTGACAGCGAGTTTAAGTTCGTATCAAAAATTTCATTTTAGTACTACACGACCTGTAAAATCCATACTTAATATTGATCTCAATCTTGAGATTGCTTTATAAATACGAACCTAAGTGTCCTCAGTACCTGAACTATTGTACCGTTGACCTGAAAGTTATTCAAAGTAATTAAAAAAAACTGCATAGAAAGTAATGTTCGAAACTCAAGAAATCAACAAACATACAAGTTTTGCATGTTAAGGGGATCCCAGCGCCCTCATCAGTTAAAAAAATCATTACTCACTGAAAACGCAATGAATCGAAAATCCGGTAAACCAGATTAAATAATAGGTACTGAAGTTTGTTTTAAGTACTATAAATTCATGATTCAGTGTTTACAGCAGTTACAGATACCAAAAGTGCTAAAAGTGACCGTTTTTCGCAAATTTTCCTTCTGTTACTGCCAGGAACTATGAATTGCAATTTTATGATATTCTAAATTATCTTCTTTACTTTTATTTCAATCTGGTTTACCGGATTTTTGATTAATTGCTTTTTCAGTGAGTAATGATTTTTTGACTGATGAGGGCGCCACCTGGCTCAGGGTAGCCCCTTAAAGTACAAAAATGTTGACATAATATTTATTTATACAAAAAATAATTTAGGTTCGTTGCCATTCCACCCAAACTACTTATTATAGACAGCATACTCTCAGACCTGCCAAGCGTGGCGAGTATATTAATCACCCCCTGAGCTACTGAGATACTTGCCTAGGCCGTCTAGGGGAATACGGGGTGTAAGGGACAGCGTACCAGAAACTGATAAGGGTTGCTTAGTTAGTCAACGAAACTGAACAACTTTCACCAGGAAATTCATTCTTCTTCTTCTTGCGCCAGGAGATTCTATCCTGGGTTGTCGGCTCTTCGACTTTCTTGAGGTCTCTCTCGATATTTGACCACCAGTTTGATGGCGGGCGGCCTCTTCCTCTCTTTTGCTCTGGTAAATTGAGGGCAATTTTTTCATTTCTTAAAAGAATTACCTGAAAAAAGTTGTTCTGTTGACTGAGCAACCCATATCAGTTTCTGGTACGCTGTCTCTTACATCGTCTCATCTCTTCTTACCTTCTTTAATGGTGGTAATTATTAGCTACAGAATGATGGAACTGGTGTAATTAGCTGTCTATTAATCTTTTTATGGTGCCACTGCAAATTTGGTAACAGATTTTACCGTATACCCACTATCATGACGTTGGAATATGTTTGATAATATTATTTTTTATTATGAAAATTAATTCAATTTTACATTCTTTATTATCTGAAGACAGTTGAAAATTCTACTCAACATTAATTAGGGCCTACAATCAACTAAAACAATGCCAGAGTTTCAAAAGTCCAAAAATAAGATTTTTATAGGATTCTTTATGAGAAGTCCTAAAAATTGAATTTCCTGTTCCTGTCACAGTATCCTGCTGTGAACTATGTCTAAATAACAGTCTAGGCGTCGTTGTGTGCGTCCGTCTGCCTGCAGTTTCGATCCTGGCGAATATTAGGTAGAGTGACTCCTAACTACGTTCATACATACATACATAAATCACGCCTGTATCCCTAGTGGGGTAGGCAGAGCGTCCACGACCCAAACAAAGGTCGTTCCACCACGTCTGACAAGTTTTGAGGATTGTTTAAGATAGATCTGTACATTCCTGTAGTGACAGGTTGTCAGTAGCCCATCGCCTAAATTACAATAAACTGAAACCTTCGAATCCCTTAGCCAGTCTAGCATGGAAGAACGACTAGCTAAAATTCTGTAACTAACTCAATCTAGAATCAACACACAGTGCCTTAATACGTCTCTGTAACTGACTGTCTTCCGGTTCCTATGGTGGCTTGAAGAAACTCAACAAATTCCACCGACGACGACGGCTGTAGACTGCCTAAAAAATTTTTGATTTAATTTTGCAATTATCTTGTTTTAATAACTTTACTAAAGCAGAAAGATCATAATAATGGTTAACTATTACTAATGACAAACCATGTATGCTTCCCTGTATGAATTTTGAAGTTAAGGGCCCCTTCTCCGAAATTTATGTTTCTAAATCGTGTTGTTTTCATAGAAATCATCATATTTAAAATCCTAAAAAAACAAAAAATTTAATACAGATAAACGTTTT
>JARACY010005762.1:0-20387 GCA_029255725.1 Scrobipalpa atriplicella | reverse complement strand
GCATCCTGCTAAGGAAGTCTTGAGAGGTTTTCAAGGTCACATTTAAAAAAGAAAGTGTCACGGCTTTTCCTTTTATTGTAATTTGGTATTTTAACAGGAAACAAAAATAGCTGCTGGGTAATTATGTTAATGAGAGAATTAACAAATATGAATGAATATAACAAAAAAGCTTTAAAAAATATTAAGTTACACAGGTAGGTACTATTTATTATTATATGGTGCATATGGTACTATATGGTAGGTACTATTTATCATGTAAAACACGCAGTGTCGAACATACTAAAAACGCTTCTCCGCGCGTAGGAGCGATATCTGCTAAAACGGTCGGTTAGTGTGGCAAAAATTGTTTTTGTAGATAAGTTCAAACGGAACGGACGAACTAAAAGTAATGGTTAAGGTCAAGGTAAAGGTTACACCGCACTAGGACGTAGCTGCAGTGACGCATACATTTTTAGCAGTCTTTGTCGCGCCGTGTCGCGCCGCGCCGCGCCGCGTCGCTCCGCTGCAGTGCCACTGCAGTGCGGCACGTCTCATACATTTTCACACACACACGTAAAATATTCACTAACATGTTTTTGAGACACAATAAATTTATTTATTGGGAGGGCGCCAGTGAGCTCATCATACCACCTTAACTGACCATAATAAGTAACATAACGCGGTTTACTGTCATAGTCATACATCATAACTATCCATGTTTAGACCACAAAGGCCCAACATTAGTCAACTTACATAACTTATTGACAAAAATGTGTAAAATACACTTTCACTTGCTTTCTTTGGGGTTAAGTGGTAAGATGCGTGACATTGAGTCAATCACTGTGAATAGTTTCGTCACATCTCTTGGTAACTGTGTGATCTAGTGGTTATAAGCCTTACGCTTTCGATCCGGAGGTAGTGGGTTCAATTTCTATATGAAGGGGACAAAGTTTATACAGGGTGTAAAAAAAGTTGCTGACCATATTTTTTCTGCCCATGATACTGAACAACTTTCCCAAAAGAACATAGGTCGGAATATGAAAAAAAAATAAGGTATTATTGTTATTTTTCTTTGTGTGATTGTTCCCAGTTTGGTAAGGATAGATTATTGTATGTCAAGAAAGATGATTCCGTGCTTCGAAGGGCACGTCAAGTAACAGGGTCTCGATCACTATTTTTGTTGATGGTCTTTTATTTAAAAGCGTATAAGTTTCATTATGGGTCGTCTTCTTGGTCTAGTCACTAGACCACTTGCCATGCCACTAGACTGTAGCAAACTCTAGTGGCAAGAAGGATTAGTGGTTTGAGTCCCGGAGATCGTGGATTCGACTCCCATGGGGGAACACAAAGTCAAAGACTTTCCTTATTTGGTTAGGACAATTCAGACAGACTCTGACTACAACTAATCATGTCCGAAAGTCAATAACCCTTGCGTTCTCGTGCGCGCACCGTGAGATAACAGGGAGGTGCGCGCGCGCAGCGGTATGCGTTTCTAGCACGCTCTGCTTGCTAAGTGGGCCTTCCGCGCATGCGCTCAAGTTCCGATCGGATTTGATATACATGTGACTGTTCTTAAGTGAATTTGGTTTGCGAAATAATTATGATAACTACATACATAATAGTGGTACCGATTCCTTGAGGACACAACTAAATCTTGACTAAAATTGTTGCCGTCCCTTTTTGTTCTCTCATGATAGAAAATGACAGGTGAGTAGCTATAGATTTGTATTACGAATTTCTACCATAGTCATTTTCTGTCATGCATGAGCGAGCAGACTGAAACCCTCGAATCCCATTGCTGGTTTTACAGCATGGGAGCAGAAGCAACTGGCACATTCTATCGCTCCCAGTCCAGCATGGCAGCAGTATTAACTGCCTCCGAGGTATAGTGGTCTGAGACATGGGCTCCCGATCCGGAGGTCCTGAGTTCGATTCCCAGGGATGGGAAGATCACAAAGTTGATATTTGTTAATAAATCACTTTGTGAGAGTTGCCCCAGATTATTTAAGACAATGCAGACTGAATAAGTCAAAAACAAAAACCGTGCTTCGGAGTGCAAGGTGCAAGTTGACCCGTCGGTCCCGATCGCTGACTTTGATATTGGTCGTTACATAAGCCATGTCAGTTAAAAACTCTGACACCAGGGTTCTACGGGTCGGTCGACTCGAAGCCCACATGATAGGAAGAAGAATGGCAGCCGAAATTTAGCTTTTTTTTCTCACGGCCTTCACGGTCTGATTAGTTCCACTTTCATTGTTTTGTTTTATAACTTTCATCTACTTTTTTAATTAAAAGTAATTATGTTTTCGAGATTTTACGCGCTATGGGCTACGCTAAAACAGGTTAGTGCTAGACGTAGGTATACCGGGTGTAAGGGACAGCGTATACCAAAAACTGATAGGGGTTGCTCAGTTTAGGAGAAATAAGCTCTGAAAAACAACCATTTGCCGGTACCTTAAGGCCCGTATTTATAATCAGCTCTCAAGAGTGACAGCGAGTTTGAGTTCGTATCAGAAATGTCATTCCAGTACAAAATTACCTGTCAAATCCGCACTCAATATTGCTCTCAATCTTGAGATCGCTTTATAAATACGAGCCTAAGTAACTACTTATTTATTCAACGCACACAAGCACCAGTAAGCTAGAAATCACCCGGGAAATACGACACAGGTTGACAAATGCATACAGACAATAGGTATTACAGCTTTTTATATATATATCCGGCTAAGCGGGAGAAAACACT
Source organism: Scrobipalpa atriplicella (assembly GCA_029255725.1). Lineage (NCBI taxonomy): Eukaryota > Metazoa > Arthropoda > Insecta > Lepidoptera > Gelechiidae > Scrobipalpa > Scrobipalpa atriplicella. The sequence continues at coordinate 17,665 of JARACY010005762.1, read as the reverse complement.
TTCCACACTGTGTGAAAATTATCGATCAATATTTATGATTAACGTATAATGCGTTTCCCATTATGAAAGTCTATTGAAGACTTAGCTTTGGAAATTTCTTTTTTGCGAAATGAAAAAAATCTAGACGCAAAATGATGATAGATTTTCTTTCGTGAGATGTCAAAAGCATTTTCAAAATCAAACAAGTTACAAAACCAATACAAAAACCAGTACCCTTGTTCAATCCCCTAAATTAGGTAGCCGACCCCGTGAGATACGGGAAAAAGGCTAGAAAGATGATGATACAAGTTATTAGGGCAAAAGTTCTTCCATGCTGGACTGGGCACGCCACGATAAAAAACATAGAATGTTTTAGCTGCCTTTTCTCTCAGGCATGCTGTAGAAGTCAGCAAAAGGGAGTCGAGGGTTACAGTGTATTGTAATTTAGGCGATGGGCTGACAACCTGTCACTATTGGTCGACACACATTTTGATAAAATCCTCAACATTTGTCAGTAGTGGCGAAAATGCCTTTTAGTAAGTAGGCGCTCTGCCTACCCCGTAAGGGATAAAGGCATGACTTAAGTAATGTATGTATGTGTATGTTAGGGCAAATATGTCCTTCAAGGAGGTACAGTGATGTCTAATAGACATTTTGTAATAAAGAATTGAGCGTTTTTCCACTAGACGGCTCGTCCCCGGCAACGGCAACGAACGGCACGGCACGGTATCGTCGACGATCAACTATCATAAAAAATGGAAATGCCGGACCGTGTTTAGCCCAATTCAGCGTACTTTCCTCCTTAGAATCATCGAAGGAATATTATGTTACTGACAGGATCGATCCTGCCTTCACTTTTTGCTTTCTCATGATAGAAAATGACAGTTAGTATGAACTTATTTCAGTACTTTACTTAGATAGAATTTCGATTTAATTCAAGATTAATTATTCTGCACTAGCTTTACGCCCCTCAGTTTTACCAGGTTCTATATGAATACGAAGTTTCATCCCGATCCGTTTAGTGCTTGAAGCGTCATTTATGAACAAACATCCAAACATAATTTTCCGTACTAGTTTTCCTTGAAGTTGGTCTTCTCATTCTGAAAAGTGTGACAAATGAAGACGACAGTAAAAACCCAGTAAATGACTCTGAGATAAAGACATTGTTTACAAATTGCAGCTCTAGTGATACAATGACATAGTTTCCACACAAGAGAGGCATATTAACTTTTATAGCCACACTTTTTTCACACCGGGGCGGCGGAATAAAATGCGCGTACCTAATAATGAATTACAATTACAACTATACCGGGTGTAAGGGATAGCTTTCTGCAAACTGATAGGGGTTGCTCAGTCAACGAAACTGAACGATTTTCACCAGGAAATTCTTTCAGAAAATGTTTTTTTTTTTTTTACTTTTTCATACAAATTGTCAGATCAGGGTGGTATTTTTGAATGGGAAATTTAAAAAAATGATTTCCTGAAAAAACAAAACTGGCGTATGTTGTTCAGTTTTGCTGAGTGAGCAACCCCTATCAGTTTGCGGCGACCAGTCCTCACTTTGCGTTTGAACGATATGCGTTTTGCTCATTTTGCGTTTAGTACATTTCGAGAGTGGTGCTCATTTTGCGTAGCAATTCTAGTTTCAAAAATCACGACTTAACTGTCTAGGTACAAATGTCATTGAACAGATATGGACGGTAATAATTTTAGTCAAGATTTAGTTAAGTCGTGCCCTTAACGAATCGATAGCATTATGCGTCAGAGGGACTAAGAAAACCATGTGACATCGTTCACCTCACATCCGATCCGGTATTGGCTTGAATTATACCCATTATTATGTGCGTTTGCGACAACCAGAGCGACAATTTGAGGCCGTCTTTACTAGTGAAAGTCACAGAAAGAGAAATTTCACTCCAAGTGAATCTTAAGATCAGATTTCAAGGTTCGTTAGTTTAAATTGTTATTGGTTAGCGAGTCAGCCATGTTTGTTTAAGACTTTTTCTTTGCTTGCAAGCTTTGCACATAGATTTTTATTTGCTCACGAAATTATACGTGAAAAAAAAAACCGATCCGTATCCGATCCGAATCCGTGAAAATTTGTATGGATTTGATGTTTGACAGCTTCCATACATTTTCACGGATATGAACCCAATACAGATGGCAGTGCGTAAACGCCCTTAGACAACACTCTTATTTGAACAAGGTTTTATTATGCTACATTTCCATTGGTGCCTCCGTGGTCTAGTGGTCTGACTGAGCCATGGGTTCCCGATCGGGAGGACTTTGGTTCGATTCACGGGGAGGAAACACACAGTTAAGTAATATTTGTAAATTTATTATGTACTTTGTGAGATTTTCCCCAGTTTGGTTAGGATATTGCAAGCTGAATCACCTGATTGTCCGAAAAATAAAAAGGTTTCCGTGCTTCGGAGGGCACGTTAAGCCGTCAGTCCCGGTTACTGTGGTCGTTCATTATGATAGAGGCCTATAGCAGGCGGTTTAAAAACTCTGACACCAGGGGTCAAAATTGTATGAGCAAATGATGTCAACGTCATTTTGTATGGGAGCAACGTGCAACCAACATTTTTTTATTATAACCTCAAACAATCTTGTTTACGGATAAATACCATAAATAAGTACTTCAACCGCATACCAGTTAGACGTAACAATTCTTAAACCGCAGAGTGGCATTTACTCTACTACGCGAAGCAAAGAAGGGTAATCATGTTTATAAGCCTATATGAGTGTAGTATCAATGTAAGGATGGTTGTTTATTTATGGCACTCTAAGGTAGAGATCAATTTTAATGTTTCTTACATCTTCTTCTACCCGTGTGATGCCGGGTTAGAATAGCATCACCCCACAACTTCCTGTGGGTGTCGTAAAAGGCGACTAAGGGATAAATCCAGGGAATGAGCAGCAGCGTTCCCTGTGAATGGAAAAATTGTACTGCGCTCACCAACCCGCCTGCCAAGCGTGGTGAGTATGGCATATACCCCCAATGCCGGGGAGGCCCATGTCCAGCAGTGGCCTGTTGTGGCTGATGATGATGATGATGACACTTTCTTCTAACTATATTATAGTTACATGGTTTGTTACTTCCATGCTGGACTGGGAGTGATAGAAAAACATAGAATGTGCCAGCTGCATATCCTCCTGGCCATGCTGTAATAATCAGCTAAGGTATTCGAGGGTTTCAGTATTGTAATTTAGGCGATGGACTGACAACCTGTCACTTTTATACATACATATAATCACGCCTTTATCCGTAATGGGGTAGGCAGAGCGTAAACAAAGTATTAATATGTATTTATGGTTTCTGTAACAGCCACTATCACAGACGGCAACCTGGCCGTATTACTTACTTAGCGTGATTCACTCTCTCTGACAGAAAGTCAGTTGATTCTGCCTGCATTGTCTTAATCAATCTAAGGAAAACAAAGTCATAAGATAAAACAAATATCAATTTTGTAGAATCGAACCCACGATCGGCAGCCCACGGCTCAACCTACTAGACCACAGAGGCCGTTCGCGTAGGTCACACCGGCCACAATTCGGCGTAAACCAGATTTAACTAAAATTAAACTAAAGAAAAGGATGGCAGTATATATGGACTTACTTATTATAATCCTGTCACATTATACTTATTCAAAAATTTCAAAGGATTTTAGTCGGGTCCCCAATGCGGGTCCCGCTCACATCACGACTTAGCTTGACGCCATTATCCATAGATTTTTAAAGTAACAGGATTATTATAAGTCCGTCTATACTGCCATCCTTTTCTGTTTGCTCGACACGGAAAATGACTGAATTACGACAAATGAATGATAAAGTATTTTAGTTAAATCTTGTATACGCTGAATCGTGGCCAATGACTTTAACAACCGTGGCCTCTTTCTCGTCGTAATTTCACTATCATTGACCCTGTAACTTTCTATCGGTACAATGAACTTGCAAGGTGGCCATATTGTATTGTATTGTATTGTATTGTTGGATGATCGCGCTGCCGTGATAGGACAAGTGTATTATTAGGTGTGTATTAGGCAAGGTGTATTTTAGGGCTGCCAGATTTTAGTAAAGTTAATTTGAATGGTACTGTTTTTTTTTTAAATATAAGCATTTTGTAGGTTTTTTATTTATTTATATTATTTTTTATTTATTTTACAAAATGGCGTCGTATCTCGAGTTGAGACGTATTTTGCCAATGACAACGTATATTTACCTCATAGTGTAGCACAGCTATAGGCATCTGACATGGTTTCTGTAGCGACCACGTAGGCGACCACTATCAAAGACAGCGACCGGGAACGACGGCTTAATATTTACGTGCCTTCCGCCCCGAAGCACGGAATAGTTTTTCTTTTCGGTCAATCAGGTAATTCACAAAGTGATAAATTAACAAATATCAACTTAACCCCCTGGGAATCGAACCCAGAACCTCCGGATCGAAAGCCCATGCCTCAGACCACTTGACCACGGAGGCAGTTAAGTCCTTCTGAAGGTCATGATGATCTAGTTTTTCTCTGTCTCCGTGGTCTAGCGGTCTGTGCTCCCGATCCGGAGATCTTGGGTTGAATCCCACTGGGGGAAGTCAATATTGTATCAAGTTGTCACTTTGTGAGATTTTTTCTAGTATGGTTAGGACGATGCAGGCTGAAGCACTTAAGGGTCACACGTTAAGCCGTCGGTCCAAGTCGCTATCTTTGATAGTGGTCAAAACAAAATACATTATTATTTATCACTTCTGCAGGTTTTAAGTTTTTAGAAGTAAGCAGTGCCCGTTGTGTATTTGATTAAAGTTCCGTTTTTATGATATTTATGGGTACCTATAATAAATTGATAAATATGACGTCATAACTATTCCGATCAATATCTTGTTTCGTAACAATCCATTTCCAACAGTATCGTGACTTTCTTCCTATTACTAGAACTGTTACAAATCTCGAGACGGATATTATTTAACAGAATGCAATCAGTCACAAGTTTATCTCGATCACCGCTAAATTTCTACTTTCTAGTAGAAATGGAGAGTGAAGTGATATATAGGTACAGTGGCAGCTTAACTGACTAAATGCGATAATGGCGTCGATTCGAGCGCTTACACACTAAAATCCCAAGTAAAACCATATGCGCCACGTCTGACAAATATTGAGGGCAATTTTAGATTGAAATGTGTGTAACGCGTAATTCCCGAATTCGCTCAATGACCGAAAAAATCATTAAAAATTAAAAGAAAAAGTGACAATAATAAAATAAGTACACTGTACAACAGCCGATTATACATTGCCCGCCGCGCTCATAAGTAATCTGTGATTATTCGTTACGATACGACGTTAAACGCATAAAGCCAAACGGACTGCTAGATAGAATCGTCTCATTTTAAGAACTATACGTCACTTTTGATTGACAGGATTATAAACTTAAATAAGTTAAGTTGTGGCTGACTGAATTAGCACCAGTGTCAATTTAGACAGATGGGGATAAATAATTATAGATTTAGCGAAAGAAATGGAATCGATTTAGTTTCACCGATCTATAAATAAAAGCAATAAAATCAATTTGTCGGTTACATGAAGTAATTTGTAGAAAACTATCAAGAATTTACAAAAATCGATCTAAAATTGGTGTGGTAAAATAGTTAATCGCAATATTGACTACTTTCTCCAAAACAAGGAAGTAAAAGAAATATATAATTACTAGCTTTTGCCCGCGGCTTCGCTCGCGACCCCACATCCGGTCCCCACATCCCCACATCCCTCCCGTCTCCCCTTCATCCCTTCTCTTGCGTCCCCCGGTCTCTTGTTTCACCCACAAGATCTTCATGTTCCTTCCAACCCCTTGGACACTCGGTCACATTCACATCGTCCAACCATCGTTCCTCTCTGCGTGGTCTCGTGCGTAAGTCCCGTTCTTCCCGCCCCTTAAGTCCTTTCTCCCCTCTGGTCCCCCTAAACTTCTTGTTTAGTTCCATCACCTCAATCCCCCCATCTCAATAGACCCTTCCCGCCATCCCCCATACTAACTTCCATCCCCTTTTCAAATCCCTTGAGGAAGAAAGAATACAAAACATAGACTACCAAACTACGAAGGAAGCTCCACTAACCCAATAATAATGCTAAATCCCACACAAATGCGGACAAATTAACATATTTATCGTGTCTGTGACCGTTAAACGCATACCTCATTGTAGATTTGGTTCGTACAAAGACAGAATAATTCAAGAAGACTCCGCTTCTACTAACTTTTTTTTTATTTGTGATGGCTCACTACTTTTACTTACTTACTACGTACAAGTGCTGGCGCTGGTGTACCTATTTAATTGCCTCCTTGGTCTAGTGGTCTGAGCTATGTATGGGCTCTCGATCCAAGGGCTTTATCAATTTGTGAGATTTTCCCCAGTTTGGTTAGGACATTGCAAGCTGAATCACCTGATTGACCGAAAAAGAAAAAGGATTTCGTGTTTCAGAGGGCACGTTAAGTCAGTTCCGGTCGCTGTCTTTGATAGTGATCAAACTTTACGAATTTAATTTTTAAATGAGGTCTTTTTGTGTAAATTGTCTGTGGTGTAGGATAAAGAAAGAATTTTAAAGATACATATCTACATACATAGATATTATCACGCCTGTATCCCTAATGGGGTATGCAGAGCGTAAAAATCCAAAAAAGATCGTTCCGCCACGTCTGACAAGTTGGGTTGTTTAGTGTCAGAGGCCTGTCTGTGCTACTAGGCGGTTTTACCCCAAACTCTGACACCAGGGTTCATCGGGCCGCTCTGTTCCAATCGAAAAACTCACTCGAAAAGAAGCTTGTCACGATAAACTTGAATCATCCTTACATAGTATAAAACAAAGTCTCTTCCCTCTGTCTGTATGTATGTCTGTATGTATGCTTTGATCTTTAAAACTACGCTACGGATTCTGATGCGTTTTTTTTTAATAAATAGAGTGATTCATGAGGAAGGTTTTTAGCTGACTTTTACCACGGGAAAGTATGTCATTCCCACGGGAAAAGTTGTTTTTTGGGCTTGACGAAGTCTGCCGGGTCCGCTAGTAATTAATAAATTACGTATATTAATATTTTTTAATATTACCATGGGGTGTAAGGGACAGCCAATATGTTCCTTATTGAAATCTGTCCTGTTTCAAAGGCAGACACAAAGTCTTACGGCTTTAAAACGAATGAACTGAACTATAATGGAATTGTCTATAGACTATACGTAACTGCCTACACCGTAAGGACTACATGCTTGATTTTATGTATAAGTATACCGGGTGTAAGGGACAGCGTACCGAAAACTGAAAGGGGTTGCTTACACAATTAAACTAAACCACTGTCAACAGGATATCCTTTAAATAAAAAAAAAAATTGGCTTTCCCATATAAATATGTAGACTGATCAAGGTGGTCATTTTGTATGGAAAAGCCGTGGTTTTTTAATTTCCTGAAAGAATCCATGACACCTCACTATTTTAACATGAAAATTTTAATTGATTTATGGATAAATTATCAATATTTTAGAGACTTTCTTTGTCGAATTATCCTTTCTTTCCAGAGAAATATTTTTTTGAAATATGATTTGTTCTAAAAGGTCGTAAGTCACAAAGTTCGTCCGTGTGTAACTTTTCCCTTTGCCAAGAACCTTGTGCCAAGAAAAAAAAAAAGTGACAACTTGATTGATTGTCAGTTTTTTTTTCGTATGGCGTATTTCGTAATAGGCAAAAAATCAATGTTTTTTAATAACTCAAAAAATATTGTATTAAATAATCCAAAAAAATATATACCGTGTAACGCATCACAAAATCTTCGAAACTGTATATTTATTTCAGTACCTAATGAAAAATGAAGTCTTGTGGATTTCCTGGTTATAAGTAGTTGTTCAGTTTCGTTGACAGAGCAACCTCTTTCAGTTTTCGGTACGCTGTCCCTTACACCCGGTACGCATACTGGCCACATTATATGGACAAGCGTGGTGAGGTGCCCAAGGGTCGTCGCGTCGCAAATTTCACGGTGAAAGTTGTTGAACAACGAGTGCGGAATGGCTGTTTTTCCACAAGACGGCACGGCAACGGCATGATAACGATAACGTCACGATACCTCGTCCACCTAGCTAGATCCAATATCAAAACAAATCAAATATATTTATTTCATAATAAGTATATAAAGTAAAAAATATGGCTAAGTATATAATGATATATTGTTAAAAAAATATTAATATGAGCGCACACACACAATCATGCGAATGCTACGGATGCATACAAAACACATTACTGGCAGGCCGGCGACGATACCGGTGGGAATGATCCCGTCGATGATAAAGTGCCGATGCCGTTGCCGTGCCGTCTAGTGGAAAAACGTCCAATTGTGTGTTGTACCTATACAGGGTGTCCAGGAATTAATGGATAACCCTTTAACTGCGGCTAGCTTGACCGATGCCCTACTTGCAAAAAAATTATGACCTCAGTAAAAGTGTCACAGTTTTCGAAATATCGTACAAAAACCGTTTTTTTAATAATTTTCTCCCTACGCTCAGTTATTTTCATGCCATTTCATCAAATATCAACATTTTTGGGTTTTTTATTTTTTTTAATATACCTTAATAGTTGATACTTAAAATGAATACATTATTTTAGTACCTATTTATAAGAAAATAATTTAAAAAATAAGTTTTATTGAAAAAATTAGGCAAAATATTTTTAAAATTTTGTCTTTGACCTCCTACGGTGAAAAAAAAAAGTGACACTTTTACTGAGGTCATAATTTTTTTACAAGTAGGGCATCGGTCAAGCTAGCCGCAGTTAAAGGGTTATCCATTAATTCCTGGACACCCTGTATATTCGTATGTCAGTTGTGGGAGCTAACCAGCTGAACATGTTCGCAACCAAATAAACTAGTAGGTACGCGATCAAAAGTTTATGCATAACATATAATTTCAAAAATATTAGATTATTATTTCGGATTTTATTGTATTGGATTATTATAATTATTGATTATTATTTTTAAAAAGCTGGGTAGGTACATAATACTTAACATTTTATATTTTATTTATACCCACTCTGTATTAAGTTTTAATTTTCTTTGAGAAATCCATTCGATGTCAATAATAAACAGCAGCCCCTGTAGCATACCACCGCGCGATAGCATATATATCGCATCTATATGTTAAACTCCCATACAATTTGACAGATCGATGTGATAAAATGTGTGATAAAAGGGCTATACGCTCTCTGTGAAGGAATGAACACATATCTGGGAATGTGACAGTACGCATGTTGTAAAATAAATAAATGAAATCACGCATATGGAATCCTTAAAATAAATCCGAATAAATGTTCATCTATCTATCTTTAGGGTAGACAGAGCATCAGCGGTTATCCGATAATTTAGCTGTCAAACTTAAAGATGCAAATAAAAAGCTAAGAACTTCAAAGTTTTTTTGTCGTGTAAATAATGTGTATTTGCAACATCATAAAATTTGATAAAATTATTTGTTACTTATCTAAAAGTTAAAGGTACTAAAATACTTAATTTGAAGCCATTTTTAATCCATTAATTTCTTCAGTAGCCTGCAGTTTCGCGTAGCAAATGTCGTTGGGTCAAACAATACATATAAAAGACATCAACGTCGTCTTTTTTCATTTCTGAAAAATATTACTTTTTTTTTTAACCTCATTTTTGTTCTCTTTCAAGATGGCTCAGAGTATTAAAGTAATCGTAATCAGAAAAAAAAAACACCGTCATATATCTAGTTTTTTTTATTAACAGCTCATTTAATCGAGGCTACCGAAATAAAGATACTATCGCCCCATAGAATTTAAATGAAGTGTAGAACGGCCGACAACCTAATTTTATAACCATTACATTATTTTTATGGCTGTATGACGACAGGAGACAGAGAAATGAGGCTTCGACGGTTAAAGTTTGACCCAAATAATGGCCGCCTCCTGCCGGACGTAGGAGAAAGTGAGTTCTTTTGATTTATTTGGTCTGTAGTCGATAAAAAATGTAATCGATCTAAATCGTCTATACATTTGATGGTGAAGAATGTTGATAAGGATCGCGAAATGATTATAAGTTTGTAATAGTGAGTTTAAATTATATTTTGTTACTTTTTCGTGATTTTTCATAAAATATGATCTACAGTTGATCAGCAAATAGTGATGAAAGTTAGGTGCGGTTTTGACTTGAACATTTAAAAAGTATAGTGCACATTGGTTTTGACTTGAACATTTAAAAAGTATAGTGCACATTTTTGTTGTATGTATGTATCTAATATGGTTTTCCTTCTAATGTAACATCTGTAGTAACTTGTGTCTAAGGAAGAAGTATTAATTTATTTATCGTAGTGGTTATAATAATCATATTTAATTTAAATAAATTTACACAAGGTGACTTACAATACTATTATTAACCTTTAAAGTTCATCAGTGAGGAACTGTTAAAACACTTTTAATAAAAACTTTGTAGCTAAAATAAATGTTTCCTTACCTCTGTCATAAGCTTCGCCCTTGCAACTCGAGGGCAAAATGTCCAAAATTGAGAGCAGCACTATCAACACAAACATACGTCTCACATCACTAGGCATTCCAAATTCAAAACACCTTCGAGCTGTCATCTTGCCTGACAGCCCTCTCCCGCGCGAAAATTAAAAAGGAACCCAAGTTTTACTTTTAAAAAGAAAAGTTTACTTTTTAATTTTGCAACCAGTCACATTTTAGTTTCAGTGCTTTCGGTTTTAATTTAATTTTGTTTTTAATTTTGGGTTCTTTATAGGCGACACTTGATTCGTTTAGACTTTCTCGGCATTTTGCGTTAAGTTTTCTGTTATGTTGGAAAAAATGTTTTTTATTTGTTTTCTGTGTGCAAAAGGCGTCCGTCCGGTGTCGCGGCGCAGAACCCACTAGCCGACTGACCAACTTATTACTGTAAAATAAGAAACACATATATTACTAATCAATTTTACTTTGATAAGGTCCCATCGGATAAGCTCGCATCAACGAACTCTCTACCTACTTTCTTTCGTCTTAAGGTGTAGATTGTACATTGTTGCAAAGGCAGAAAGAACTCGGTCATAGTTAGCGTAGAGTCGCTAAACAAGTGAGCGGAGAAATTATGTGAGACAGACAGAGGTGTGAAAGGGACAGGTAGCCATTTCTTTTGGTAGTGCGACCACGTACACTGTGGAGCTGAGCCAACTGTGCTAACTTGGGACTTTCTGTTGATAAATAGCGAAAGTTTGGAGTGTGCGCGGTTTCTAAGAAAAATTGTTGGAGTTATCTTTCGTGAGCTAATCTTTGCTCAAAAACATTGTTTAAATAACAATGACAAGTGTTCTTTCTTATTGTAAAGATTATGTTCAACAATTGCATTTCTTGCGTGGAATTATCCTTAAATAATCTCCATTGGAGACAATTCGGCTATCGTGGAGAATATTTAGTTAAGTCGTGTTTTCACTGAATCGATAGCATATCTTCTTCTTTCTAATAGGTTTACGAGTCGACAAACGACCCGATGCACCCTGGTGTCAGAGCTCTTAAACCACCTACAAGGTGCTACTAAGCCTCTGACATGGTTTGTCTGTGTGATTAATGAATGACCTATAAGTATCTAAAACAGTAACTGACAACGACGGCTTTAAAATACTGTCAAGTGGTTCAGCCTGCTGCGTCCTTACCAAACTGGAGAAAATCCGGAAAAGTTCACAACGCGATAAAGTGAATATCAACTTTATCCATAAGAATCGAGCCCACGACCTCAGTATCGGGAGCCCATGGCTCACACCACTATACCACGGAGGCAGTAAACATTACAGCGTGCTACTCATGGTAACGGACTACACCTTTGTATTTATTTTTATTTATTATCAATTATTACATTAATTTCCAAAGATCTGTGACATAATTTTACTAATAAATCTGGATCACCTCTCTCTTTCCACTAACCAGTAAGTGTACATCGTGAGCAAAAGAGATGGATACATCTGCAGTTACGTAAACCTGAGGTGCTCAAACTTTGCTGTCTGTCACTGGAAGTCAATAATAATTAAAATTCAGCTATTTAGTTGAAACTGCAGAATTTAATATTCATTATTATTCGAAACTAATAAATTTTAGACTTCTTCTTCTTAGCGAGTGGATTTTCGAGTCAAACAACAATTTATAGGTATGAACTAGGTAATAAGTCTATTTTGCAAAAGTTGCCTTAATTATTTTGTGTTCGTCCTTAATTTGAAAGTAAAAGTAGAAAAAAATGTAGATTTCAGTAATAAAGCATATAAAATGCAATGAATGTATAGTCAGACTTAGGCTGATCACCGAAAAGTAAGATGATCCATGCTGTCGGATGGGCATGTAAATAATCGGTCCTGCGCCTGATTTCTCTCTGGTCGTGTCAGTCAATCTGTCCCATCAGAATAAGAGATTGAAGGAATAGAGAGTGCACTTGTGTATTGCGCAAACACTAAAAACTAGTCATGTACAGTTGGCCGATCTCTGGAACAGGGTTCGGGGTTTGGGGGGTATTGGCCGTCATCACCGAAAATCGGTTGGGAGGATTTTTTGTAGGATTTCTCATATACGCAAAAGTTTGAGAGCCGCTGCGTTCTCTCTCGGCGAGAAGGAATCGAGTGATAATTGAGTCAATACTATGCGAACGGTAAATTAATTAGCTTGCCCGTAGAGTCAGATCTGCGTACGATATTGGTCCCGTTTTAGTACTGTTAGCTGCCTTCGCGGTCTAGTGGTTCGACCCATGGGTTCTCCGTCTGAAGGTCGTGTCGTCACCCTATAAACTAGAATCTAGAATTCTAGAGTAGAATAGTTTTAGAAGCGAGCTTTAATAAGTAATTATCTTGTGGTTATATGTAGGCGCGTAATGGACCTACCTAACCAACGTTTTCTGAATCGTCTCTTACGGATATTTAGGCCTGTATTATTTTATAATCATCAGAATTGGAAAATTCGGCTGGGCAACGTTCGGAATCAGATTCAGCAGGCTTTTTTTACCTAAGAAAACACATGTTGCCTAAATGGCTCAAAATCTGAGTCCGTATCAGAAATGTTATTTCAGTAAAAAAAGACTTGTCAAATCCATACTTAAATATTGCCCTCAGTCTCAATCTTGAGATCGCTTCATAAATACGTGTCTTAGAAATGGTGGCAAACAAAACCTCGAGGTAGTCTCATGTAAAAAAAAAAACTAAAATCATGCAACAATAATACATGTCACTAATATCTCACTTTGACGGTTTTTTTTCTACATTATCACTTTCGATTTCTCACGAGAGAAATGAGATGTGAAATGTGCCAGGCCACGGGGTCAGGGTCACCAGGTTCAACCAGGGAATAGCTAGCTTGGCTCTAGCTTAGTGTAGAACCAGAGGTTACAGACTAGGGATGGGCATTGCGCACGCCGATATTTTTATCGATACTTTGTTTGACGACAGCAGAATGTATTACGCAGTAGAACTTAAAAGTTTGCTACAAAGTATATCAACTGCCGTAAAATAAGGAGTAGGTACTGCAATACTGACCATATCGATATTTATTTTTTCTACCTTATTTGTCTTTGTAGAACTTTTTTCATTTGGAGCTGTGTTTCATTCTAATAGTGGTTGTAACTGTAACTATGTAGTAATATGATAATTATTATTAATGTAAATTAGAGCACGTACATGCACATTGCGCATAAGTTAAATTTGTTAGAAGTAGTTAGACCTTCCATGCTGGACTGGGATTGATAGAAAAACGTAGAATGTGCCAGCTGCATCTCCTCCCGTGCATGCTGTAAAAATCAGCTAAGGGAATCGAGGCTTTCAGTGTATTGCAATTTAGGCGATGGGCTGACAACCCGTCACTATAGCAATATACATAATCATCATCTGTATTAGCCCTCGAAACTTGTCAGACGTGGCGGAACAACCTATGTTTAGGTCGTTTTTGCTCTGCCTACCCCATTAGGGATACAGGCGTGATTTTATGTATGTATGTATGTATGTAGTTAGACCTATTTTGTAGTAGAAATGATTAGGTTAAGTTAGTTTTAGTTACTAAAACAATTTTATGAAGAAAACTGGAGCCCTGAAAATTTTGAAAAAGGTATTGTAGCAACTCTCATTAGCTCCAACACGTTTTATTTCTTTTGCACCCGATAATCCAAAGCCCTGTACATAAGACAAGATGAAAAAACGGATATCATAAACTGAAACTAGTCTTCGAGGTTTTAATATACCTAACTGAACTAAGTAGGTACCTATGCAACTTGATAAACAAATTTATCAACATAAAGTGTCGACTTTTGCACATCACTAGCGCCTTAAAACGCATTTATCGATAAAGCATTAGACATGGCTTCACAATAGAAAGTTTATTTGCTTTGTACCGTCAGCAGAACAAACATTTCCTTTTGTTGTTTTTAAAAGGGGTCGTTTTTTTTTTAATGGGAGTCGGAATTTTAAAATGTTTGTAGAGGTATAGTATAGAAGATGGGGTATATTAAAACCTCGAAGACTAGTTTCAGTTTATGATATCCGTTTTTTCATCTTGTCTTATGTACAGGGCTTGGATTATCGGGTGCAAAAGAAATAAAACGTGTTGGAGCTAATGAGAGTTGCTACAATACCTTTTTCAAAATTTTCAGGGCTCCAGTTTTCTTCATAAAATTGTTTTAGTAACTAAAACTAACTTAACCTAATCATTTCTACTACAAAATAGGTCTAACTACATACATACATACATACATAAAATCACGCCTGTATCCCTAATGGGGTAGGCAGAGCAAAAACGACCTAAACATAGGTTGTTCCGCCACGTCTGACAAGTTTCGAGGGCTAATACAGATGATGATTATGTATATTGCTATAGTGACGGGTTGTCAGCCCATCGCCTAAATTGCAATACACTGAAAGCCTCGATTCCCTTAGCTGATTTTTACAGCATGCACGGGAGGAGATGCAGCTGGCACATTCTACGTTTTTCTATCAATCCCAGTCCAGCATGGAAGGTCTAACTACTTCTAACAAATTTAACTTATGCGCAATGTGCATGTACGTGCTCTAATTTACATTAATAATAATTATCATATTACTACATAGTTACAGTTACAACCACTATTAGAATGAAACACAGCTCCAAATGAAAAAAGTTCTACAAAGACAAATAAGGTAGAAAAAAATAAATATCGATATGGTCAGTATTGCAGTACCTACTCCTTATTTTACGGCAGTTGATATACTTTGTAGCAAACTTTTAAGTTCTACTGCGTAATACATTCTGCTGTCGTCAAACAAAGTATCGATAAAAATATCGGCGTGCGCAATGCCCATCCCTAGTCTGTAACCTCTGGTTCTACACTAAGCTAGAGCCAAGCTAGCTATTCCCTGGTTGAACCTGGTGACCCTGACCCCGTGGCCTGGCACATTTCACATCTCATTTCTCTCGTGAGAAATCGAAAGTGATAATGTAGAAAAAAAACCGTCAAAGTGAGATATTAGTGACATGTATTATTGTTGCATGATTTTAGTTTTTTTTTTTTACATGAGACTACCTCGAGGTTTTGTTTGCCACCATTTCTAAGACACGTATTTATGAAGCGATCTCAAGATTGAGACTGAGGGCAATATTTAAGTATGGATTTGACAAGTCTTTTTTTACTGAAATAACATTTCTGATACGGACTCAGATTTTGAGCCATTTAGGCAACATGTGTTTTCTTAGGTAAAAAAAGCCTGCTGAATCTGATTCCGAACGTTGCCCAGCCGAATTTTCCAATTCTGATGATTATAAAATAATACAGGCCTAAATATCCGTAAGAGACGATTCAGAAAACGTTGGTTAGGTAGGTCCATTACGCGCCTACATATAACCACAAGATAATTACTTATTAAAGCTCGCTTCTAAAACTATTCTACTCTAGAATTCTAGATTCTAGTTTATAGGGTGACGACACGACCTTCAGACGGAGAACCCATGGGTCGAACCACTAGACCGCGAAGGCAGCTAACAGTACTAAAACGGGACCAATATCGTACGCAGATCTGACTCTACGGGCAAGCTAATTAATTTACCGTTCGCATAGTATTGACTCAATTATCACTCGATTCCTTCTCGCCGAAGAGAGAACGCAGCGGCTCTCAAACTTTTGCGTAATATGAGAAATCCTACAAAAATCCTCCCAACCGATTTTCGGTGATGACGGCCAATACCCCCCAAACCCCGAACCCTGTTCCAGAGATCGGCCAACTGTACATGACTAGTTTTTAGTGTTTGCGCAATACACAAGTGCACTCTCTATTCCTTCAATCTCTTATTCTGATGGGACAGATTGACTGACACGACCAGAGAGAAATCAGGCGCAGGACCGATTATTTACATGCCCATCCGACAGCATGGATCATCTTACTTTTCGGTGATCAGCCTAAGTCTGACTATACATTCATTGCATTTTATATGCTTTATTACTGAAATCTACATTTTTTTTCTACTTTTACTTTCAAATTAAGGACGAACACAAAATAATTAAGGCAACTTTTGCAAAATAGACTTATTACCTAGTTCATACCTATAAATTGTTGTTTGACTCGAAAATCCACTCGCTAAGAAGAAGAAGTCTAAAATTTATTAGTTTCGAATAATAATGAATATTAAATTCTGCAGTTTCAACTAAATAGCTGAATTTTAATTATTATTGACTTCCAGTGACAGACAGCAAAGTTTGAGCACCTCAGGTTTACGTAACTGCAGATGTATCCATCTCTTTTGCTCACGATGTACACTTACTGGTTAGTGGAAAGAGAGAGGTGATCCAGATTTATTAGTAAAATTATGTCACAGATCTTTGGAAATTAATGTAATAATTGATAATAAATAAAAATAAATACAAAGGTGTAGTCCGTTACCATGAGTAGCACGCTGTAATGTTTACTGCCTCCGTGGTATAGTGGTGTGAGCCATGGGCTCCCGATACTGAGGTCGTGGGCTCGATTCTTATGGATAAAGTTGATATTCACTTTATCGCGTTTGTGAACTTTTCCGGATTTTCTCCAGTTTGGTAAGGACGCAGCAGGCTGAACCACTTGACAGTATTTTAAAGCCGTCGTTGTCAGTTACTGTTTTAGATACTTATAGGTCATTCATTAATCACACAGACAAACCATGTCAGAGGCTTAGTAGCACCTTGTAGGTGGTTTAAGAGCTCTGACACCAGGGTGCATCGGGTCGTTTGTCGACTCGTAAACCTATTAGAAAGAAGAAGATATGCTATCGATTCAGTGAAAACACGACTTAACTAAATATTCTCCACGATAGCCGAAATTGTCTCCAATGGAGATTATTTAAGGATAATTCCACGCAAGAAATGCAATTGTTGAACATAATCTTTACAATAAGAAAGAACACTTGTCATTGTTATTTAAACAATGTTTTTGAGCAAAGATTAGCTCACGAAAGATAACTCCCAACAATTTTTCTTAGAAACCGCGCACACTCCAAACTTTCGCTATTTATCAACAGAAAAGTCCCAAGTTAGCACAGTTGGCTCAGCTCCACAGTGTACGTGGTCGCACTACCAAAAGAAATGGCTACCTGTCCCTTTCACACCTCTGTCTGTCTCACATAATTTCTCCGCTCACTTGTTTAGCGACTCTACGCTAACTATGACCGAGTTCTTTCTGCCTTTGCAACAATGTACAA
>JARACY010005761.1:0-20388 GCA_029255725.1 Scrobipalpa atriplicella | reverse complement strand
CAGTATGTAAGTAAGTAAGTACTTGTAATTTTTTTTCATCTGTACAGTTCCGGAGGAGGCCTAGGCATCATTAGTATCAGTATCAGTAGTTTATATTCCTAATCGTTATTTTTTGCTTAACAGATTACGACCAAATATCAAATCGTAGTATCTACGGCATAGACTGCAACTCGACTAAGGGCAACGATTCATACATGAATCAAACTGAAAGCACTCGGATAGTGGGCGAGCTGAACCGGTGGATCGGCGGAGCGAAGACTTTGAACTGGACCTATGACGTGCCCAGGAAGAAAAGAAAGGTTTACAACATGAATGAAGAGAAGATTGATGGTGAGGAACACTAATCAAACTATAAATATGAAGAGTTAAAGAAACAACGCATAATCTTTTAAAAGTTTGAAGGGGGGATGTAGTAAGCCTTCTGGGGGGATATAGGAAGCCTTCTCGCAAAACGACACCTGCTCGGGCTCTCCCCGTAAGTAGCGGCAAACGCCTTTAAACTAGTTACTACGCCACGATAGAAAAAAAAAGAAAAAGTTAAAAATATGACCGGCTGTCTGCCACTACTGTGATCTGGTAAGCGGAGCCTGGGACTTTCGTTCCGAAGGTAATTTGAATTTGATTGGGGACAAACGAAAATTATATTGTCGCTTTGTGGATTCTAGATTCTTTTCGCAGTCGCCGTCTAATAGTTGCTGTAACTTAAACCATCCCAAAGATATTATTTCGACTTTACGGGTTTTTTTTGTAACTATTTATCATTTATTTCAGGTGGTTTATTAGAAACCTACAAATTATTAAACAAATTGAACATAGACAACAACCTTGTCGACTTCCCAACCACAAACCAAAAGCGTCTCAAAGAGAAAACGCGATTGCGAAGGCTCAGGCGAAACAAGGACATTGAATTCTCCGCAAACGACGTACTGGATTATGAACTCTATCACAAACCAATAAGAAATTCAGTCAATGATTTCGACATGGACTTTGGAGAATGGAATGCCTTACTTCAAGCGTTACATAGAAGGGATGATACATTCTATGTGGTGGGAGTAGGCAAAGGGGAGCATTTGCTTTTGCCAGCCGTGTCGCATAACAATACAAGACCGCCGAAAATGGCGCTGATTCTGCCAGCGAAGTCTGGGAATGGTAAGTTATAAAAGTCAGTCATTCTATAAAATATCTCACTTAGGCGTTTGGAACCACTTATTTCACCGGAGTATTTGAAGGCACGGTAGCTCAGTTAATTAGAGCAGCGGCACGGTTCTTGAGTCTCTATTACGTACAAATTCTATGAAACCTTATCCAAACCAATTTATCAATTTAAGAACAGAGCGAGGACTAACATGATAATTTTTTAACCAATTATTAAGAAGT
The DNA here is from genome assembly GCA_029255725.1 of Scrobipalpa atriplicella. Lineage (NCBI taxonomy): Eukaryota > Metazoa > Arthropoda > Insecta > Lepidoptera > Gelechiidae > Scrobipalpa > Scrobipalpa atriplicella. The sequence continues at coordinate 19,011 of JARACY010005761.1, read as the reverse complement.
ATCTAATCCCTGTAAATACCTGAATATAATTTCGTTTCAAAACTAGACTAGCCCATATTTCAATATTCTCATAAAGTCATTTGATATTCCAGATTCTCTAATGAACGGCCACGTCACCCTGATGCAAATCGACTGCTCCGTCGTCAACACAACCCTCGTCAAACTCAAGTCCGACACGTTACCAGAGAGTCTACGCAAAAAACCTGTCGAAATCAAACCTGAAAACAAAGGAGAACAGAATAAAACAACATACTTGAGAAGGCCAAAACAAAATATTGAAGATTCCTTAGACGCCCTACAGAACGCCAGCCATGTTTCGAATTACCCTGTTGAGTTTAAAGGTGCCCCGCAAATGAACCAAGTTGACACAGGAAAAGAAGACTTATTTGCTCAATATTTGATTTCAAAATACGAAGAATCGAAAAACGACTCTCAAAGTGCCGATAAACCTAGCAGTAAGAATAATACACAGAAATCTAGTAAGGGCACGACGTGACATTATGAAATAAGATGAAATTTTAAAGCAATAAGATTAAATATGTTTTGTACTTTACTAAGATAAAGGAATAAAATATTAATATAACAGATCTCAAATTACATTTCATGAATATAAGAGAATGTAGTGACTTTAGGAAAATGCTCTAGAACCAGTTTTGTATGTATGCTTCATCATTTCATTTTTCTTTATAATGGGGCCTAAGTATTCTTCAAAAATAAAGTTATAAAATACGTTTCCAACGTAACAGAGAGTGTGAGAGTATTGTCTCAAGAAAGCGTAAATTATAGGTTAAAAAATATTATAACTGAAAAAATATAAATATTATAAGCTTATTATATTAGTTCTTAAGTTATTATTTATATAAATCCTAAAATGTTTTTATATTCTATTGTTATCTTTATGTTGTTTGTTTTATATCATTCATCACATGTTTTTTTTATTTGAATTTCTATGTACGCTAGCTAGATTAGAATATTTGTTTACCTACTTGGATTGTAGATTTAAATAAATTGAATAAAAATAACGATTTTCAACTCAAGAGGTTTTTATTGCAATGCCGTATACGGTGAAACCTATATTATATATTCTTTATGGCACGGAACAGCCGCCGTATTTTATCGAAATGCGCCTACTGGCGCCTACAACCGCCTAATCGGATTAGCAGATCTGCCCTGCCGCCTGCTCTGCTCGAGCGCCGGCCGGCCGAGAGGCTTGCTGCTTGCCATGCGTTTGAACACAGCATAAGGCTGTACCCCGTACGTGTATATCCGTGCGTGAAGTACCTTATGCAAAAGAAAAAAAAAATTACTGACAACAATCAGCTGTTTTATGTTTATAACCTAAAAATAAGCACAGTTTTCACGTTTTCACCTACGAGTTTTAACGAAATAATAATATTGTCTGTAAAAATACATATTTGTTACGGAAGTTGTGAATTTGAATCTGAGTAAAGAAACGAAACGAATAAAACATGAATTTGACAAAGTTTCTCACACCGATAAAGCGGCCATTGGTTTGCAAAATACTTTCATTGAACTGTGTAAACTATTCTATGCAACATCCATCAAGATTTCTAGAGGTTCAAGACAACTGGAGGCGAAAAGATGGTGTGTCTAAAAGGTTTAAGTTAATTTATAAAGCCCCAATGGAAAAACTGCTAAATTATGCCACTGCATACTTAACATTTTCAACTGCGACCATCGGTAGTCTTGGGGCGTACTATGCGGCATTCGTATTTGATAGAACAGCAATGGACAGCCCGGTTGTAATCGGAGATGATATTGTCATTGCTAACAGTGGACTAGAATGCTTCACATATCTCGGAGCATTTGTTGCTTTTCATGCAGCAGTAAAAATACTTCTATCGAAGTATGTAATCCGGCTGTACCAAGACGGTGATAACTATATAGCAGTATTCAGAGGACATTGGTTTAATTCTTTAGTAAAACATGAATTCCATCTAAAGGATGCAAAGAAACTTCAGCCGAACATTGTCATTACTTGGAGCGATGCTAGATTTTCTCTTGGTGGAAAACAAGCTGTGCTATTATCAGATTATTTCAAAACTCCAGAATACTACAATACTCTAGTATACAAGAAAAAGTTTTCTGACGAAAGCAGTACAGAAGAATAGCATTTTAAGCAAACTTATAACATAATATATTGTAATTAATTAATTAGTCAATAAAAGTTATTGTTTTCAAATTATTTTTTTTATAAGCATGATTTAAATAATATTATATTCCAAAATATTATACCATATTATATAATCAGAAGCACCCAGGCTCTCACCCCATAGAGCAAAGAGAAGAAGTGTGTTGTAAGGGATAATGAAAAAACTTTGTGCTAAGTATCTATAATTATTTTATTAACATATTTTTCATAAACTACATTTTATACTAGATCTAATATCCTCCACCATAGGCATTATTCCATTTGTATCTGGAATCTCTCTTTATTGTTCTAGAATCCATCTTCTTTGCATTAGTGTCAAATTCTTCCAGTGCTTTGACTTGTTCAGGCAGCGGCTCCAAGGTCTTGGTGACAACACATTGACCATTCTCCTTTAAAACTGTATGTTTGACATCTTGTTCTGCTGGCTCTCCATAGGGAAAGCTTATTGGAGTGATCTTGACTAAATGTTTGATTTTCCACAGACGCATATTGTTTTCAGGTATGTTTTTAACCACTGCTACCCTTTCCTGTAAAAAATGATTTGGTTGTATTTTAAAAAAAATATGTATAAAATGGAAACAAGAATTTTCAAAATAATTAAAACAAACAGAAGTACAACAACATGGTGAGCATAATTTAATAATACTAACTTATATAATAAAATTAGCGAGAAAGAAATAAAAGGGTAGTAAAGAAGGGACTTTAATGATAAAACTTACTTCTTCATCAATTTGGAAATCCTTCAGAATTTTCTTTAGCCACCATGGGTTGTTTTTAATAGCTTTTATCCGCTCTACTCTAAACAACTTAGGTGGCGTGTAGTTTTCGGGGTCCTTGTGTTCCTTTGGATCCCTGTAATAGTTTTTTATTCAGCAGTTATATTAACACAAGCCTATATTTGGAAGATTTATCCCTTAAAAACGGAAGTAGGTACATACCTGGGATAATAGGTTATTCCACCAGGATATTTGATCCCTCCTGCATGTACATACTTTTGTCGGAAAAAAGATGTGAACGGTGAAGAAATTTTCAGCAATTGTCCGTTCATTTTGCACAATTATTTAAAATAAATTAAAATATTGTAAATACATACAACATAACCTCAAGTGTAGGTTGACATTTGTGATGTGAATTATGTTGCCATTTTTTAGAATATTATTTCCCTGGTTTTTTTTTTAGCGTATATTCCTAAACGCTACCTTTTCTTTGCTCTGTTGGCAGCATTGTTCAACAAGTTAAAAAAAAAAAAAAAAAAAAAAAAAAGGAGTTTTGCGCGGGAATCGTAACGAATCGCACTTAGGACGAGTTTCTGGCTTTCTAATTTTGTTTTTCGCGGTTATTATTGTGTTAGTGTAGTGGAATTAGCATAATAATGTGCCGGTAGTGAAAGACAATGTGGTGAAAGTAAGAAATAAAGTACAGAAATCCTATATGGTTCGACTCGACACTCCCGCGTAAATCATCAGAGAGCATTAGATGGCGGCCACTCGCAATCTAATGAGTTCTAGGTTAGGTTAGGTTAGGTTGGGGTTTTGCGCGGGGGGCATGAAAAATCTGACGGACTTTGTTCCTCGCTCTTCTAAATTAGTTCCTTGCAGTGTTTGTTGTATTTAATGTGGTGGATTTAACATAATGATCTGCTGACGAGGAACAATATGGCGGGAGTAAGAAGCAAAGGAAGGCGCTACCGTATGATTCGGATTGTTATCTCCGCGCAAAAGTCTGTTGAGCATTAGAATGTGAATCACCGGCGCATTCCAATGACTTTTAGGTTAGTGTAGGTTAGATTAGGTATAAGAAGACAGAAGAAAATACACTCTGAAGACTAGGCTGCATGGGCTCACGCTCTTCGCCTTCCCAAATGGGAGAATTGTAAAAAAAAAAAAAAAAGTTAAAAAAAAAAGTTCAACTGTCAAATTTTAAAAAATTAACTTTGTTGTTGTACTAAACCATGTTTACGATTTTTTACAAGATTTTGTTATTTTTAGTAGAAAGTTTGATGTGATTATATATTTCCCAATAACTACCATACATTTTGCTGGTGTCGTGCTAATAATTCAGCTGTGTGAACTTGTTTATACGCATAAAAACGGAACTGAACCTTCATGAAAAAAGTACGGTTTGAGTCTCCAAATAGAGGGGTTTTCAGAAGGATGGATGAGCCCGAGTGCCATTCTCCACGTCCTTTCATGGAGAGGCGGGAGCTGCCTCAGGCTCCGGATATTTACGAATACAACACAGTAACCTATTCAAGTGATCCAGTACACAGGTTTGAGTACAGCGATAGTTTACCATATCCCTTGGCTAAGAAGACTACAGTACCTACGGTATGCGCGTTCAGACCTGATTTTTACCCTTCCAGTGACTTGAATCTAAGTATGCTAGATGTGCATGAGCCAAGAGTCTTGTGTAAACCCAGTTTTAGACCCATGGACAATAGAATTGAAACAGGAGATAAGATGTCTTTAACACCAAATGTTTTATCACCAATCGAAAACACAGTTACACCTCCAAATGTGCTTCAAAAAGATAACAGTTTCTTCATCAGAAGAGATAACTTAGATAAGTATACTTTCAAAATGAACCCTTTGCAAAAACAGTTGCATACATTGCATTTAGACAAAGAAAATAATCCTCTGGGGAAAAAAACTGAAATAATGAGGATGGCTTCAAGAAACATAGAAACATTACCAGAGAAAAAGTCACAGCCAGTTGTTCCAAATGTAACAAATAATGTCTGTAATTGCCATCATTGTGTTAGAACAAATAATGTTCCTCATTGTACAAGACAGGCTCCGAAACCTTTTGAATGTACAATGCCATCAAAACCTACTATGACTGGTATGCCGCCTTACCCATGCCAGTCACAAATTATAAGCTGTACTCATTGCCAACAACATGTACAACAAATGCATCATACATGCCACTGCAGTCAAACCTCCCCTGCACCTCCACAGAATGCAGTTGACAAAAAAACTTGGGCTATACAAAGACTTGAACAAAGTAACAAAAATGAATGTATGGAGGTTGAAAAACAGACTAACATTGCCAAAGAGAAACGAGAACCTACAATATCAGACCTACTCAAAATCATTAAATTACAAAATGAGCAATTACAACTACTACAAGAGAAGGTAGATAAGTTTATAACTGCAAGCAATGACCAGCAAAAACAAGTACCTATTCAAAACTATATGACAGAGCAGGTAGCTCTACAAACTATTGACTCAGAACATAAAATATCTATTGGTGTAATGACTAGTTTTGAAATGGTTCGTACTTCAACAGTTATCAACAAAGAGGTATTAAAACAGAATGACAATGCTCAAATACAATGTAACAGGTCACAAATAAGTATAAAGGAAGTTGTTTCAAAACAGCCAGTGAATTTGAATTTCTTGGATGGGATTGCACCAGTCTCTCAACCAAGTCCTCAGTCTGACTTAGAAGTTACTCAGTCAACACAGATGAATGATATTAGATCTAGAAATGCTCAACAGACCATGAATGAAGAAAAGACATTGAATGAGCTGAGTTTGTACAATGTTCAGGTAGACAACTCTACAACACCTCAGATGTCTCCTGAACAGACATTATACCTCGATGTTAGGGATTATAGCGAGTAAGTTACACCTACGTGCATTTAAAAATTTTAATTTAAATACATTTTTGTTTTTACATTACAATAAGTATGCATTCTACTAATAGTTATTCATTCTTTCAGCTCAGATTCAGGAGGCAGTGATGAATCTAATGTTGGATGGACTTATTACAACAAAGTTATGGTTAGTACTAATATTATTTTCCTAGTCCTTGAAGTTTTTATTGAGCCATAAAATATTTTAGTTTATTTCTCATTGCAATGCAATATAGAGAAAGGAATATTTTAAAATTGAATCTTTACTGCTCTGTTTTTCAGACTCATGTGAATGGATTGCTACAAGACTCTGACATGCCATCTTCGGCCAGTGCCCTGTACAGGAACACACGACAGCAGTGCGTGCAGATGCAGATTGACAAGACCAATGTCAGTGTGACCAAAAGGTAAGCAGGTATCTTCATAATTGCTTCATCAGGTTTATGATCGATTACACTAACTTTCCGTCCCGCAATTTCTCTTTTAGCTAAATATTTTTTTCCGTGGGAATGAGGCATTTTCTCGCGGTAAAAAGTAGCCTGTGTCACTGACCAGCCACAAAAAAATCATACCATGCCGACGACTTGTTGCGGCGTGAAGGAATGACAAACAAAACTCACTTTCGCATTTGTAATATTTGTAAGTGGATTAACATTTTCTATTTTCCTTATTTAGAGTAAAATTCGGCGACGACCCGTACGGAATCCACCAGCCTCACCTCTACGCGGCGGCGACCGACACGAGTCTGAAGATGAACCAACTCGCGGCGAAATATTTAAAGAGCGCGCCAGTACCACAACGTGTTGTGAAGCCTACCGCCAATCCAGTTGACATGTCCTTCGCTACCAGGAATTATATGGAGAAGCACAAACTGTTACAAGGTACTTCATCTCAAGTTATTTCTTCTTCCATGTTGGACTGGGAGCGATAGAAAAACATAGAATGTGTTAGCTAGGTACTTCTCCCGGGAATGCTGTAAACAGCAAGAACGGGATTCAAGGGTTACAGTGTATTGTAATTTAGGTGATGGGCCTGTCTCTCATTCCTATCAATCTAATGAGCTTTTTATCTATTTCAGGTTTACCATCAACATCAAGGTCACCAGCAGATGAAATGCCCAGGTTTTTGGACATAACAGCTCTCAAGCAACAAACCAAGTTGTTATAGCTTTATTTTGTAAGTATATTTTGACTATTACGATGTAGATGTAATTTTAATATGTAATTGTATAGTTATACAAAATACGATTAATTGTACTTTTATTATGAGTGTATTTAAATAATTAAAATACGATGTTTTATTGAACAGATATTTATTTTAAACCTCAGAAAAGTAACGAATAGCTGCCTGCTTCAAGTTGCAACATTAATTTATGAAGTAAAACATTCGTATAACTATTTCTTCTATTTCTGTTTGTAAGAGTCCAAATGCTACAAGAACTTTCCTCAAAATAGATGTTTCAGCAATCTTGAAGCAATCAACTAGTTAATACAACTACATCTTGGAACATCTGAATTTGAAACATTATCAATCAATATCTTGGATATAATTATCTAGCACATTTATGCACATTCATATTCTATCATTATATATTCTTTTATAATATCTCTATTACTCTTTATATATTTGGACATTTCAAAATAAAGTATTCTGTTATCAATCTGTTATATATTCTCTTCTTGTATCACATTCATTTTCGGCATATTGTTATCTCTTTGTATCTTTGATAGGCCTATTCTTATAAGGCTTACATAAAGGGGCACAATTCCGTACAAGTTATAAATTAGGGTAGACATGAACATAAAAGCAAATAAGATAGTTTACAAATATTATAGTAACATTGCAGCGTTTAGACCCCCCGATTTCATTAATAAAATGAGCAATTACATTTGAAACCATACAGTGTCGGAATATTACTTGATGATGCAATAAGAAGAGAACTGCTACAAAAAAAAGTAAAAAAAAAAATAAGGGTAGTTTTCCAAAAAGTCGACCAATTAGTCGATTTTGTAGATTTTCAAAATTTTTGTTGATTGTTTCTGATTAGAGAAGTCGCTAGCGCTTTTGTTCATTAAGTTGTTCATAATCTTATAAAGTAATAAGTCAACACAGTTCACACTATACTTTGAATATACGAAGAATATCTGTATGTACAGTACAATGTTATATTTTATAATAATTATTATTTTCGCCATAGTTGTACTTCTTTCGCTCTTGGTTGGAGTGCATTTTAAAATATATTTTATGTTTTAGATTCTATAATGTTACATTAATTCATCATATTTTATAATATTATAACTATCATTTAAAATAAAGTCCAATATTAATATCAATTGTATATCCTTAAGACTGTTAAATCTACGTGTTTAGATTTAATTCCAATTTTATTGGAATATTAAAAATTATAATGCAAATGAGAACAGACAAAATTTCCAAAATCTGTCAAGTCACTTTTCTAAATTACAGCACTTTTTGGCCAGGTTTTTGATTTTTCTTAAACATCCAATCATAGATTGGACATCAAATAATTACAAACATTATAAAAAATTTCAAGATTCTCACTGTAATCATTCATTCATTTCCCTGGGTTCAGTGTATTCCAATTTTATCTAAAAACTGCATTCACAGCTATTAACATTATCTTCAGTTCGCATTCAAAACGTTTTGATACTCATACCAAATCCTTAGTCCGCAATTACTTTGTGTATTTTATTTCCGCTCTAATGTTTTAGTATAATTGCTAACCCTTAAATTTATTTCACCATAAATGAAATCCACAATCTCAAAATAATTTGGCTAGATCTCTATCCACTCCTTCGTGCTTTTGCTAAAACTTGCATAGTACACAGCTAAATATATTACCTAGAATGGTAATTAGTCACTAAAATAATCAACGAGGTGGTGTAAATTCTCGCAAAAATATAGTAGTCGTTAATGATCTTCTCATACTCCCATGCGAGGATAAGCTGAGAGCTTGATTCCATGTGTACCTTCCTTGCCTACCATACATTACATCATAAATCAGCAAACAACTACACAATCTTATGCCTATCAGTTTGGTTCTTTCTTTGGTAAGATACATATCAACTTTTATAATACAACATTGAAACACATTGACTAAATCTAACTCGAAATATCTACAGTCACACCTAATATGTTTAATAATATCATTGAAATATGCACTATGTTTTACCGAATATTGGTTTGTAACTTAACAAGGAATATTGAGTATGAAAAAAAAGTACATTCAGGGTTTGCAACTTAACAGGGAATGTTGAGTATGAAGTAGTACAATCGTGGTTTGCAACTTATCAGGGAATTTGAGCATGAAAAGAAATTAGTACATTCGTCTGTTGATGCTTTGCGATTTGGTATTATTTGGTAGTACATACAAGTAAGAGTTCAGTTTACTGTCGGTTAATCAGGGTATCATCGTGTCTTTACGCCAGTTCTCACAGGGGAAGTTTTGGTTGCTTCGCATATGCAAAAACTTGTATCTACGATTTATCCTCATTATCCGGTAAAACACAGGCTTTTATTTAACAACTAAAAACTACAACAGATCTATTTACATCGAGTTAGCTGTACTTATAAGATTTCAATTCTCTTGCATCGCAAATGTTAAAGTTTATATTAAATCTAGAAAGGTAACCGAATAATTGGATGGCACATCTTTTCTGTTGTCCGAATACAATCAAGAAACTATAGTCACAGTAAAATGTATTGTACTACGTAGTATATTATATTCCTCCATGGTAATATTACGTTTATCAGAAGCTCAATGGCGCTGGCGTCATAGTCTCATCTGAATTAATCAATGCTCATCTGAATTAATTAATATTATGTCATGCCATGCTGTTGTTGCGTATGTCAGTGCCATATTTAATATCGCAAGGAAATACACTTCCACTATCTTGTGAAATCCAAAGCCTCACATTCATATAATAATATAAACTTGAATAGGGCACGGCCAAAACAAAATTTCACTCTGTTATAGTTGTTGGTTCCTTGAAACGTAGTACAAAACTTTTTTCTGTGGTATAGGCAAATCATTATTCAGTATAACTTCTTAACACTAGAAGAGCTATTATACAACATCACTTTTTTGTCTTGTCATTGATCTCCCGTGACTATAGTAGAGATTCAAAGTTTTAATACAGTTTTTTATAGTTACATTATATTACTATAATTGGTAATATTCTTTATTTACAACTATATTAATTAATATTATATTTTAAAACTTATTTTGATACCAATATTATTCGACAACATTATACTTATTATAATTTGGATGCAATAACAAATATGTTTCAATGATAATTGAGCATAATAATTTGTGCATTGTCCTTTAATAATACAACGTGTGTGTATAATTTAATGTATTTTACAGAAATATGATTTCTAAAATAAACAACTAGGTACTAATCGTTATACATCTATAATATAACAAAAAATATCATTTTAAACTTACATTTTTTTTTTTAAACATATTCTATGTTTTGACAACTAAACAACATTTGACTACACATCACATCGCCCGTATCACATTTCCAATCAAAATTGTTCAATCTATACCTACTATATACCTACTATTTCTACAATGGAACAAACTGACTACAAAAACACCATAGAATAAACAGTAGATCTTATATCAACAACGATGGATTTATTTTATAATCTTTACACTTATTAGGTTCAAAACTATTAGTTCATACTATTATTGTAGACTCATTTTTGTTGCAACAGAGAGTGAATTATTAAATTGTATACCTACCTAACATTTTGATAGTTAATATGGGTGCTTTAGATGTGAGAACCGTGAGCTCTCAAACTCTCGATCCGGATTCGATTCCCGGGAAAAGACAACAAATCAGTTAACCATCGGATGTCTAACAAATAAGATGATTTCGTGCTTCGGTGGGCACGTTAAGCATTAATCTTATTAACGTTCCGTTATCAAATTTTAACCGTACGTAATCTCGCCATAAAAAATTAAGTGGCTTCTGTGCTACAACAATTCTTCTAAACATCGCTAACCAATACATGAGTACCTCGTATATTTTTAAATTGTGCACCAGTTTCGATATCTAGCTACTGGGATCGCAAATGAGTGTGGTTTCTTATAGGTTCTCATCATCGCCCCCTCCCCTCGACTTGCTGTCCAGTCTCAGTTCCGCTAGTCTTTGCCTCATGCTGTTTGATCTGAAATACAAGCAATACAGGTTACCAAGTTAGCACAGATTTTTGGACATAGGTATGACTAAAATATGTATGACAAAAATAAAATACACAACTCCTTGAATTAGGAAATCATAAGGCGGTTCAAAGGAACCTGTGAATCCAAGAAAGTAGGATAGTAATTTTCCAAAATCGTCTGCCAACTTATCACGGAGTGTTTATGTCTTACATTTCATTTAGGTAATTTTTTCTTTGACTACGCTTACAATATTATTGCCACTGTGGTTTATGGTCTGAGCCTTAGCTCTAGATCCAGAGGTCATGGATCGATTCCCTAGGGACAGATTGTTTTCAGTCTGGTAAGGACAAGTAAAGTAACCTTACCTATCGGAGAAGTATGACGTGACCATCTGGTCCGCCGACAGGGATTGTCGCTGGTAGTATCCCGCGCTGAGGTTGCTCTGCGGGATCTTGTAAATGCGCACACAACGACCGCTATTCTCTGGAACTGGAAGTAAATAAACACATTTGATAGATTTCTGTTGTAATGTAGAGGGAGGCATAGCTGGAGGCTACTTGTTTTGGAACTTTAAAAAATATTATAGAAGGCCCATGTTATAGATTTTTAGAGCACTAGTCTACTCAAAGATCCTCAGAGTGCTCATGACGATTGGTCCAGCGTCACTTGCATACAGCAGTGTCATGTAACCTTCACCAGATCATCGTCATTCCACCTTGTAGATACGCTTAGTCCTTCCATCCGATAGGCTGCCAGGTTGTCGAGAAAGTTTCTGCCCCAAGTCATTTCCTGAAAAGGCTTGTAAATCGTACCCCGAGTCCTGTTTTCGTGGCAACTTTTTGAATACTTATTTTTTTGTGATTCTTTCTTACCTTGTGGTGAGCTCGGTGGTGATATAGGCGCCATACGTTGCAGTGGCGGGCGCATATTCTCATGTTCTGAAGAAAGCGAGCTGCTTCTGCTGGAGGTCGAGTTGGTCTCAGAGTATGTTCGGCCTGGTGTGCTGTTCTGGTTGTAGGTATCGCCTCTGCAAGGGAAAAGTCCGGTTAACAGCCTGTTATGATTATTAAAATTTTCGAGTGACAGTAAAATACTCAAGCCATCTTTCTTTGTGTGTAAATTAGTATCTTCGTTAATGGGGAGATAATATATTATGCAACAACACAATATATCTGAAGTCTTATTTTAGATGGTTTCAAACTTCATTTCGGTATATCTCATACATTTTCATACACAGAAACTTTTTTCGCGCCGTGTCGTGTCGTAACCTGTAGAATCGGTTTGGAGACGGTGTAAATTAATGCACTTTGTTGAGCCATCTTCCTTTTTCTTTTTAATTCTGCTGGAATCTTACCTCTCCTTATTATCATTGTTCTCATCTTCATCAACAGAGTAAGGCCCACATTGCTTGCTCATCTGTCTGATCAGTTCGTTTTCGTGCTGGAACATGGTCGGGTCTATATCTCGAGTCAGGGGGATGTATTCTGGTGCGCACGCTACGTAGAATATATCCTGGAAATGTAAAAATTATAAGGTTTGATCATTTAAAGGCTGAATCCGACTCTGCATTTTCAATCTTATGTAGGTATAGCAATCAGTATGTATGCTTTGTATTTCTAGCTGCTACAGAAAGCATCTTTCTCTGACGAGGTAAGTTCTTTCTAATCTTACGTTACACTTTTGTCCTATTTCATCCTTTTTGCTGCCTAGTATTTGATTGCAAACTTTATGGTAACTATAACTTACTCGTCGTCCACAGAGCAGCTTCAGCCCCGGTATGCAGGCTGCGTGCACCAACGACCCATTGGCCACTAGTCGGATCTCCAACAGGTCCTCAGCGAATGCCATTATGTACGGGAATGCGCATACTGAAAACGCATTGCATTTTGGTTTATAATCCTCTAGCAATCTGTATGTGTTATTTTTTCTAGAATGTGAGGATTCTTACCAACAGCAGCAGGTACAGTCGTCCAATGAAAATCGTATTCTCCATCGCTTTCTAATCCTTTACTAGTTAGCCTTTCAAAATGGCACGTATCTGGGAAAACAAGTAATAGGGCTTACAATTGCATTATTGGGTCAGCAATAATTTTCAAAATTGACATAGATACTTACGATTATAAAACCTTTACTGAGCAAAATAAGTAAAATATTTGTGGTTTTCGTCAAAGTACCAAAGTACCTATGTGTTAGGCCATGTCATGCGTGACCGCATCAAAGAATTGCCTACATCTACATCAACTGAAAGTCACAAATGAATTAAAAATACAAATGAGTTTTTCTGCTCGCTTGGATAATTATTATGCGTTGGTGCGATAGTAAAAGCATATACCTACTTGTGCCAGATAATGTTCACATTTAACGTTCAATATTTCCCCTATTGGTAATACGGCACGTTTTACGACCCAGTAAACTATTGCTGAATTGTCATTTCGCTGGCGATAATAGCGATAACCAAAACAAAAGAGGTGGCCGGCAATATACCCACAGTTTATGTGGTGAAGGGACAATATGGGACGCTCTGGGGCTCAATAAGAGAAAAAATATAACAATATTAGCTATTGGTAAGGGAGGAAAGAGATATATATAAAGCTTGCTGGACGTTTAGAGCATGTTCAACAAAGTATTAGGCACGTTAAGTTGTAACTATTAGGTAATTTGTAACATCGCATTATGCAATCATTAATAGATTTTGCTGTAAGGTCACACAGTTCGTATTTTAAGAAAGAACAAGAAAGAAAGAAAAATGAAATAAGCAGTCTTATTTTTAAGCAGAAATGTCTTCCATGCATAATATAAAGCACAGGATTAAAACGTTATAGGTATGTTTTAACTACCCCAAAAGGTTTTGTTCATAATGGTCGCCTAGTTTTTTAAAATGTTTCTTTTCAATTTCCTTGACCGCTCGTTCAGACATCTTCGCAGTGGTATCGGAGGTGGAGGGCGAGGGTTACCGGCTGAGCGTTTACAGTGATGACACGGTGCCTCCTTTCGGACCTTCACTACCATGTCCTCCTGTGTTCAACGACCCACAGCTCTTCAGGGAGTTCTTACTAGTAAGTGCCATCATTTGATCAGATATCTTCGCAGTGGTATCGGAGGTGGAGGGCGAAGGATCCCGACTGAGTTGAGTGTCTATAGTGACGACGCGGTTCCCCCATTTGGACCTTCACTACCATGCCCCCTGTGTTGAATGACCCATAGCTCTTTAGAGAATTCTTATTGGTAAGTACAATCATTTGCAGAGATTCAAATTTAATTTGCAGGTACCGTAATCCTGTGAACATACCCGTAGGGAATATTTCTATGTACCCTAAATATGCGCAACCAATCAGAGAAAAATATTATTTTGCTACCTTGTGCATACCAAGATATACGTAAATATTATCAACAACGAAGGAGTATAATGACGTCACGCATTTACTCAGGTCCTTGTCCTTGCTACTGTCTACCAGTATTCAACGAACCGCAACTCTACGGGGAGTTTCTCTTAATAAATATTCACAAAATGGACACTATTCTAAGCTTTGTATAAAATCGAGTTGGTACTACGTAAAGGCAACTAATATGTTTACCACCGTGGGGACTAAGGTTAACAGCGTACAAGTTAGAGCTCACAAAGGTAACATTACTGTGCTTCTCGGTTGATGACTTGTCTGGTTTTAGCTTGGTGATTCTAATTTTGTTTGCAACTGTAGTAGTTGCTACCAGTATAAATAAACGTTGCTTCTGTAATGAAGCGAAAACTTCATTATGATACGATTGAGCTATCATGGGTGTCTCATTCATAAACTAATTTAAAGTTACTCCTATTCTTAAATTAGAAAAAATCTAGTGTAATTTGGACGCCAAAATAGGAGCGTACTATTCGACACACTAAACAACAACATATGCGACCGACTAAGCCAATAAATTGTCCCTTTCTACGCTTACTAATAAGCTATCATAGAATCAGCATTCCCCGCCCAAAGGGAGCTGGACCTACATTAACGACGACCCCTCTTAATCTGTAAATAGGTCGTCCCTCGAGACACATATCTCCAAATTAAATGTTTCTGAGAAATGTTTTAATAAAACTTCTTCATCCATATGTCGGAATTTTGTGAGAAATTTACAAACATACATAATTCGCTACGTCTGACAAATATTGAGAGCAATTTTAGTTTAAAATGTGTATTGTATCGCTAGCCCGTCACCTAAATTACAACAATACACTGTTACCTGTGAATCCCTTTGCTGATTTCTATAACATGCCCGAGAGAATCAGCTGAACATTCTATGTTTTTCTATCGCTCCCAGTCCAGCATGGAAGAAGAGCGAGGAATTTAAACGGGTAAAATTTCCGCTCAAACTATTTCAACTCGGGGAATCTAATTATCTTTTCTTTTGCAGGTGAAGTTAATGAACGGCGAAAAGGCAGCGTTTCAGACTCCGACTTTTGCGCTGAAAAGGCAGAGAACGCTGGACACGCTTATTAGAGACATCTACGCGGAGCACTGCTCAGATCATAAGGTGGTGAGTCTCAGAATATCTTACACAAAGTCAAACTAATCACACGTTTTTGTTGCTAAATACACGAAAACGGATAAACAAACAGATATAATCTTTGATAGACAATTTAAACTTTAAAAACAAAGATAATCATAATAATGCCTCATCATGTCAAAGATGATGAAGTAGGGTACGTTACTAAAAATTTTTAGCTTTACCAAGGAATATAGGTAAAAGCAAATACATATGAGAATTCTTTCATCCGGTAGAATAATTAACACGATAAATTTCAAACTCTACATTATTGCAAAACATTCTTTCTAAAGTTCATCAACGGAACAAATAAATGACTCCATTGTTACAGCCAATGCTATCAAGAAGAGCGCTATCAGATGTCTGGTCCGGCGGCGCAGGCGCGGGAGGGGCGGGGGCGGCCAGGACTGAAAGATTCCTTCACGTTGGGCAGGCCTTGAAGCTGGACGCCGTATTGCGGGGAGACGCGCCAACTAGTCTTGTTTCTACTGGTCAGTATTACCCACAGATTAGATTGTGGTTATTACCAATGCTATCAAAGAAGACTGCGCGGTTTCTATTCGAATCATTTGGGAGGAAATGCGCCTTCAAGACTTCTATCAACTGCTCAGTATAACCATGAATATAATTAACTACACGAGCCACTAAGCATCAGGTTATTCAACTTCTTTGTTCTTCTAGGTTCAGGTGGATCTCGAAGGGCACCCTGGGAGGGTCGCGTGTGGCGATCAGCGCCTTTACCAGCTACACCTGTCTGTGCAGAGCAGCTGGCTGAAGGACGGTTGCTGCTGTCCACCACTTCCAATACCTACATCCTAGAAGGTAGTCCTGATATAGGTACCTGTTTCCTTCACATAACTAGTAGCATGATAATTCCCATTAGTAGTTTGATTCTAGTAACTACCCAGCAATCAAAAGTCTAAGAAGACCAATGTCTGTGGTCAATTTACATCAAGCTCATTTTCAGAGACGGGAACGACCCGAGTGGTGCTGCGTTGGGAAGGCTGCGTCCGAAACGCTCGAGTGACAGAGCGAGCTGGCTTATTCAGGGTGGGGGCGAGAGTCATAGGGGGAGGATCCACCACCGGAGGCGCGGGTGGTGCGGGGGTGTACGCGCTGCCTATACAAGAGCTGTGCGCGGGCGCTTGGGCCATGCGACCGCTGCAGGACTGCAAGCATGCGAGGCTGCCACGGACGAAGACTGCGCATTATTTTGATATTCTCGAACAAGGTACGTATCGTAAGTTCTTTCGATAGGAATAAAACAGAAAAAAACATATGCCAGGTATAACGTTATCTTTGAAAGTGCCATGTAATCAGATAGGAAAGACTATTCCAATT
The DNA here is from genome assembly GCA_029255725.1 of Scrobipalpa atriplicella. Taxonomy (NCBI): domain Eukaryota; kingdom Metazoa; phylum Arthropoda; class Insecta; order Lepidoptera; family Gelechiidae; genus Scrobipalpa; species Scrobipalpa atriplicella. The sequence continues at coordinate 2,139 of JARACY010005761.1, read as the reverse complement.
CCAACCTACTGTTTTCAGGTGAAGGTGGAAAAAACGACCCTAGCGATAGCAGTTGGTAGAAGGGTCTTACTGATGGTTGAAGAACAAAAGACTGATAGCGAAATGGGATTCGAATATACACATATCAAGGTAAGCAGGCAAACAGAATCCGAATCATTTAGGCGTAGGATAGAGAAAGTGTTCATTGAGATGCCTCTTCTCGTGTTTTTCAGGATATTCAACTAAGTGAATCACCAGTACTGATTAAGCTAATGGATGGAGAAATAGGAATCTTAGTAGTCGGCTACAAGCATCATTGGGAAATTCTGGAATCAAATACTGGTCAGGTAAAATCGTTGTATACCTTTATGTAAAATGCTTCTTTAGTCTTGCTTAATGCATGATACCTTTAATTGGGACAGCATTGAAAGCATATTGGTTTAAGGGTTGTTTTGTTTTTAGACTGTGAAAAGGGCAGAAAGTTCGGACGACAATACGCCCAGGCGAGGGACTCTAGTCAATGCGCTACGCATAGGAGACGAGAGGGATGGACAGATAGTTTTATGTTATAATCGTAAGTATCTATGTCAATTTTGAAAATTATTGCTGACCCAATAATGCAATTGTAAGCCCTATTACTTGTTTTCCCAGATACGTGCCATTTTGAAAGGCTAACTAGTAAAGGATTAGAAAGCGATGGAGAATACGATTTTCATTGGACGACTGTACCTGCTGCTGTTGGTAAGAATCCTCACATTCTAGAAAAAATAACACATACAGATTGCTAGAGGATTATAAACCAAAATGCAATGCGTTTTCAGTATGCGCATTCCCGTACATAATGGCATTCGCTGAGGACCTGTTGGAGATCCGACTAGTGGCCAATGGGTCGTTGGTGCACGCAGCCTGCATAACCGGGGCTGAAGCTGCTCTGTGGACGACGAGTAAGTTATAGTTACCATAAAGTTTGCAATCAAATACTAGGCAGCAAAAAGGATGAAATAGGACAAAAGTGTAACGTAAGATTAGAAAGAACTTACCTCGTCAGAGAAAGATGCTTTCTGTAGCAGCTAGAAATACAAAGCATACATACTGATTGCTATACCTACATAAGATTGAAAATGCAGAGTCGGATTCAGCCTTTAAATGATCAAACCTTATAATTTTTACATTTCCAGGATATATTCTACGTAGCGTGCGCACCAGAATACATCCCCCTGACTCGAGATATAGACCCGACCATGTTCCAGCACGAAAACGAACTGATCAGACAGATGAGCAAGCAATGTGGGCCTTACTCTGTTGATGAAGATGAGAACAATGATAATAAGGAGAGGTAAGATTCCAGCAGAATTAAAAAGAAAAAGGAAGATGGCTCAACAAAGTGCATTAATTTACACCGTCTCCAAACCGATTCTACAGGTTACGACACGACACGGCGCGAAAAAAGTTTCTGTGTATGAAAATGTATGAGATATACCGAAATGAAGTTTGAAACCATCTAAAATAAGACTTCAGATATATTGTGTTGTTGCATAATATATTATCTCCCCATTAACGAAGATACTAATTTACACACAAAGAAAGATGGCTTGAGTATTTTACTGTCACTCGAAAATTTTAATAATCATAACAGGCTGTTAACCGGACTTTTCCCTTGCAGAGGCGATACCTACAACCAGAACAGCACACCAGGCCGAACATACTCTGAGACCAACTCGACCTCCAGCAGAAGCAGCTCGCTTTCTTCAGAACATGAGAATATGTGCCCGCCACTGCAACGTATGGCGCCTATATCACCACCGAGCTCACCACAAGGTAAGAAAGAATCACAAAAAAATAAGTATTCAAAAAGTTGCCACGAAAACAGGACTCGGGGTACGATTTACAAGCCTTTTCAGGAAATGACTTGGGGCAGAAACTTTCTCGACAACCTGGCAGCCTATCGGATGGAAGGACTAAGCGTATCTACAAGGTGGAATGACGATGATCTGGTGAAGGTTACATGACACTGCTGTATGCAAGTGACGCTGGACCAATCGTCATGAGCACTCTGAGGATCTTTGAGTAGACTAGTGCTCTAAAAATCTATAACATGGGCCTTCTATAATATTTTTTAAAGTTCCAAAACAAGTAGCCTCCAGCTATGCCTCCCTCTAC
>JARACY010005760.1:0-20391 GCA_029255725.1 Scrobipalpa atriplicella | reverse complement strand
GCTGTCTTTGATAGTGGTCGATACTGAAACCATGTCAGAGGCCTATAGCTGTGCTACTAGGCGGTTTGAAAACTCTGACACCAGGGTTTATCGGGTCGTTGTTCGACTCGAAAATCCACTCGCTAAGAAGAAGAATACAATAAAATACAAAGCGCGAAAGTCTTAAAAAAAATTATAATTATGTACTAGTTAGTATGGATAAGAAATACACAAAGTCAATCGAGCGACTCAACCCCTATTCCTGTTCCACAAAAGAGAACGCAAAACAGATCTCCGGCATCATTGGGGGTTATCAGCAGTGGTGTTATACGTACCATAATTATGGTACATGTACCATAATTCAGGTCCTCGTACCCTGTACCCTAGAACTTCATTATGGTTCGCAAAAGTACCATAATTTGGCATTTACCATTAATTACCATACAAACAGTAGTTTGGTCACACAATTTGTCGTGAAATGGAACAGATATTACGTTTTGTTCTTGTTTTTGATGCATACTAGTGATTATATTCTCTTGAATATAGGCCATTGTAGGTTTAACTTACCTTGTTTCGTTCTTGCGGTGAGCGTCCGGTAGAAGCAAAGGGGTAGAATCAAGGTAGAATAGGTACGGAGAAGATTTTTTTGTGTCAAACATACGTCCATTTCATTTTTTTTTACTTATTTTACTGAAAATCAAACCGTACCATAATTTTTGCTGCGGTACCATAATTTTGACAGGCCTGTATCATAATTTCTGAGTTGGCTTATAACATCCCTGGTTATCAGTCGCAGCGCCGTAATAATTGAATTAATTGAATTAATCCCATTGTACTAATACTAAAGACCCAATAGTACCTACTCCATAGATGTTAGAAATGACTAGCACTAGGTATAATTTATGAAGGTATTCTGTTATAAGTTCTCAAATATTGTGATTATGAACATAATAAATAGGTGTTATAAATGTGTTATACAATAGTATTAGATTTTCCATTATTTATGCCAATTGTACGTATAAAAAATATGCACAGTAAAACTGAAAAAAATATCAAAATGAAGTCAACTCACAGAAATCGAGCATAATATTTGTATGGGTTCCGATCAAGACTTAACATCCTAATCTTCTTGTAATGGTAGAGTTTTGTTGACCCGTTTTTCTTAAACCAATTAAAATTTTTAAAAATCATATTCGACAAAAAGTAGGATTTCCTCTAAAACTATAAAATCTAACCTAAAAATCAGATACGTATAACATTCCGATTTCAATAACAAAAAGCTCGCGGAACTAAAGACCCCAAAATTTCACGGCATATTACTCCCTCCGCCAAAGAATAATCGTTCAGCCCATATGGTTTCTCCCCTCAAAGATGTTATCAATATTATAATAGGAGCGGTTTACATCAAAAGCGGCATGATCTGAGATTACGCTATTATCTCTACTAATTACTAAGACAATAGCTTGCAGATCCGTTGATTTTATGTATAGCAGCCTAAATTTGGAACAAAGCTAATCTGCGGTTGGTATTACGGGTTTTTGGTGTTGTTCTTAATTGATTTTGCAGTTTAATGATTTTGGCGCCCAGCGTGGGACCTCGTAGGTAGCTCAATGTTTAGTATTTTGTAATTTTAAAAGTACTTGCGTAGATATATAATTTTTACTGTTTATCTATAGTATTATAGAATATGCCAGGAAGCATGATGTATTCAGTTGGTATCCAGAAATACCAGTGCTTTTAAGAATTTGTGGTGCTTGCTCTATCGCCGATTCTGTTTAGTATACACTAGCGGCCCGCCCCGGCCTCGCACGGGTAAACATAATTGCTGAAGACATGAAGTGTGTCTATATCTTCTAAAGTATTGATCGAAATTATATAGTATAAAACACAATTATAATCTATATTTAATGTCTCAGCTTTCAAACATGTTTATTTGGATAAAGATTAATGTTGTAAATTGTTAAAATCGCTTCGTAAATAAGCCATTATTTTTCGTAAAAATAAAATAATAAAATGATTATTGTGAGTTATCCCCACAGGTTATCCCTAAGAGATAGACATGTCATAGCCACTGTCTTATTTGCGGCACTTTGCCACTTTGACTTATAATCAGCTGCAAAGCTTTTTGTCTTTTTTTATTAAGATTTTAAAAAGTGACAGGTTTAAACTAAAGTAGCTGTAGTATTTTTGTTTCTGTTTAATTCTTTAGAAAGTGACAGGATGAAACTTAAGTTGTGTCTAAAACCGAATCGACACCACTAACTACGTAAAGTCGCGCCTATTAACCCACACAAATGGACCAAAAGATGGATGACACAGTACTTCTGTCATCAATGTCATCATTCACCATTCTATCACATTATTTGCGATAATTTTGTACAAATTCTACCGTTGGGTTGGGGTCCATACGAAATGTGTTATTTTTAATGCGGCAAAAATTATGGTACGGTTTGATTTTCAGTAAAATAAGTAAAAAAAAATGAAATGGACGTATGTTTGACACAAAAAAATCTTCTCCGTACCTATTCTACCTTGATTCTACCCCTTTGCTTCTACCGGACGCTCACCGCAAGAACGAAACAAGGTAAGTTAAACCTACAATGGCCTATATTCAAGAGAATATAATCACTAGTATGCATCAAAAACAAGAACAAAACGTAATATCTGTTCCATTTCACGACAAATTGTGTGACCAAACTACTGTTTGTATGGTAATTAATGGTAAATGCCAAATTATGGTACTTTTGCGAACCATAATGAAGTTCTAGGGTACAGGGTACGAGGACCTGAATTATGGTACATGTACCATAATTATGGTACGTATAACACCACTGCTGATAACCCCCAATGATGCCGGAGATCTGTTTTGCGTTCTCTTTTGTGGAACAGGAATAGGGGTTGAGTCGCTCGATTGACTTTGTGTATTTCTTATCCATACTAACTAGTACATAATTATAATTTTTTTTAAGACTTTCGCTTTTAATTGCATTTTATGGCGTTCGAAAGGTGTAGTTACTTCTGTGGCCAGTAATAGAGTTATTTGGCGCCCGAAATGGGGCTTGTTTTGTTCGTCGTTGTCACTGATGAGTATAGATTTTGGGTTATTTTAGTATTGACAGCGTGATTTAATCGAAATAAGCTTTATTTAAAAGCTCATAGTTATGATCCTTTACAAGTACTCTCAAATAGGTAAATCCTTTAGAAATGTTTATCATCTTAATATGATAGAAAACACTAACCTTATCAACCACAAAATATCTTTAAACCAGCTTTCCGCCCGTGGTTTCGCCCGCGCTATAGTTTTTCCGTTGAAATAAGATATTTTTCCGGGGTGAAAGAAGCCTATATCCGTCTCCAGGTATCTATCTATCTATCTATCACCGTGCCAAATTTCATCAGGCATGAAAGATCAACAGACAGACAAGCAGAAAAACTATCGCATATTTATAATCAGCTCGCGACCACGATTGTTGTAATACCTATACAATCGAAACGTCGGGCAAAGACTCTGAATACCTAATTAAATACAATAACTGCCTCTGTGGTCTAGTGGTCTAAGCTGTGGGCTTACGATCCGGAGGTCCTGGGTTCGATTCCCAGGGGGGGAACACAAAGTTGATATGTGTCAATTTATCACTTTGTGATGTTTTCCCCAGTTTGGTTAGGACATTGCAGGCTGAATCACCTGATTGTCCGAAAGAAAAAAGATTCCGTGCTTCGGAGGGCACGTTAAGCCGTCGGTCCCGGTCGCTGTCTTTGATAGTGGTCGATACTGAAACCATGTCAGAGGCCTATAGCTGTGCTACTAGGCGGTTTGAAAACTCTGACACCAGGGTTTATCGGGTCGTTGTTCGACTCGAAAATCCACTCGCTAAGAAGAAGAATACAATAAAATACAAAGCGCGAAAGTCTTAAAAAAAATTATAATTATGTACTAGTTAGTATGGATAAGAAATACACAAAGTCAATCGAGCGACTCAACCCCTATTCCTGTTCCACAAAAGAGAACGCAAAACAGATCTCCGGCATCATTGGGGGTTATCAGCAGTGGTGTTATACGTACCATAATTATGGTACATGTACCATAATTCAGGTCCTCGTACCCTGTACCCTAGAACTTCATTATGGTTCGCAAAAGTACCATAATTTGGCATTTACCATTAATTACCATACAAACAGTAGTTTGGTCACACAATTTGTCGTGAAATGGAACAGATATTACGTTTTGTTCTTGTTTTTGATGCATACTAGTGATTATATTCTCTTGAATATAGGCCATTGTAGGTTTAACTTACCTTGTTTCGTTCTTGCGGTGAGCGTCCGGTAGAAGCAAAGGGGTAGAATCAAGGTAGAATAGGTACGGAGAAGATTTTTTTGTGTCAAACATACGTCCATTTCATTTTTTTTTACTTATTTTACTGAAAATCAAACCGTACCATAATTTTTGCCGCATTAAAAATAACACATTTCGTATGGACCCCAACCCAACGGTAGAATTTGTACAAAATTATCGCAAATAATGTGATAGAATGGTGAATGATGACATTGATGACAGAAGTACTGTGTCATCCATCTTTTGGTCCATTTGTGTGGGTTAATAGGCGCGACTTTACGTAGTTAGTGGTGTCGATTCGGTTTTAGACACAACTTAAGTTTCATCCTGTCACTTTCTAAAGAATTAAACAGAAACAAAAATACTACAGCTACTTTAGTTTAAACCTGTCACTTTTTAAAATCTTAATAAAAAAAGACAAAAAGCTTTGCAGCTGATTATAAGTCAAAGTGGCAAAGTGCCGCAAATAAGACAGTGGCTATGACATGTCTATCTCTTAGGGATAACCTGTGGGGATAACTCACAATAATCATTTTTATTATTTTATTTTTACGAAAAATAATGGCTTATTTACGAAGCGATTTTAACAATTTACAACATTAATCTTTATCCAAATAAACATGTTTGAAAGCTGAGACATTAAATATAGATTATAATTGTGTTTTATACTATATAATTTCGATCAATACTTTAGAAGATATAGACACACTTCATGTCTTCAGCAATTATGTTTACCCGTGCGAGGCCGGGGCGGGCCGCTAGTGTATACTAAACAGAATCGGCGATAGAGCAAGCACCACAAATTCTTAAAAGCACTGGTATTTCTGGATACCAACTGAATACATCATGCTTCCTGGCATATTCTATAATACTATAGATAAACAGTAAAAATTATATATCTACGCAAGTACTTTTAAAATTACAAAATACTAAACATTGAGCTACCTACGAGGTCCCACGCTGGGCGCCAAAATCATTAAACTGCAAAATCAATTAAGAACAACACCAAAAACCCGTAATACCAACCGCAGATTAGCTTTGTTCCAAATTTAGGCTGCTATACATAAAATCAACGGATCTGCAAGCTATTGTCTTAGTAATTAGTAGAGATAATAGCGTAATCTCAGATCATGCCGCTTTTGATGTAAACCGCTCCTATTATAATATTGATAACATCTTTGAGGGGAGAAACCATATGGGCTGAACGATTATTCTTTGGCGGAGGGAGTAATATGCCGTGAAATTTTGGGGTCTTTAGTTCCGCGAGCTTTTTGTTATTGAAATCGGAATGTTATACGTATCTGATTTTTAGGTTAGATTTTATAGTTTTAGAGGAAATCCTACTTTTTGTCGAATATGATTTTTAAAAATTTTAATTGGTTTAAGAAAACGGGTCAACAAAACTCTACCATTACAAGAAGATTAGGATGTTAAGTCTTGATCGGAACCCATACAAATATTATGCTCGATTTCTGTGAGTTGACTTCATTTTGATATTTTTTTCAGTTTTACTGTGCATATTTTTTATACGTACAATTGGCATAAATAATGGAAAATCTAATACTATTGTATAACACATTTATAACACCTATTTATTATGTTCATAATCACAATATTTGAGAACTTATAACAGAATACCTTCATAAATTATACCTAGTGCTAGTCATTTCTAACATCTATGGAGTAGGTACTATTGGGTCTTTAGTATTAGTACAATGGGATTAATTCAATTAATTCAATTATTACGGCGCTGCGACTGATAACCAGGGATGTTATAAGCCAACTCAGAAATTATGATACAGGCCTGTCAAAATTATGGTACCGCAGCAAAAATTATGGTACGGTTTGATTTTCAGTAAAATAAGTAAAAAAAAATGAAATGGACGTATGTTTGACACAAAAAAATCTTCTCCGTACCTATTCTACCTTGATTCTACCCCTTTGCTTCTACCGGACGCTCACCGCAAGAACGAAACAAGGTAAGTTAAACCTACAATGGCCTATATTCAAGAGAATATAATCACTAGTATGCATCAAAAACAAGAACAAAACGTAATATCTGTTCCATTTCACGACAAATTGTGTGACCAAACTACTGTTTGTATGGTAATTAATGGTAAATGCCAAATTATGGTACTTTTGCGAACCATAATGAAGTTCTAGGGTACAGGGTACGAGGACCTGAATTATGGTACATGTACCATAATTATGGTACGTATAACACCACTGCTGATAACCCCCAATGATGCCGGAGATCTGTTTTGCGTTCTCTTTTGTGGAACAGGAATAGGGGTTGAGTCGCTCGATTGACTTTGTGTATTTCTTATCCATACTAACTAGTACATAATTATAATTTTTTTTAAGACTTTCGCGCTTTGTATTTTATTGTATTCTTCTTCTTAGCGAGTGGATTTTCGAGTCGAACAACGACCCGATAAACCCTGGTGTCAGAGTTTTCAAACCGCCTAGTAGCACAGCTATAGGCCTCTGACATGGTTTCAGTATCGACCACTATCAAAGACAGCGACCGGGACCGACGGCTTAACGTGCCCTCCGAAGCACGGAATCTTTTTTCTTTTCGGACAATCAGGTGATTCAGCCTGCAATGTCCTAACCAAACTGGGGAAAACATCACAAAGTGATAAATTGACACATATCAACTTTGTGTTCCCCCCCTGGGAATCGAACCCAGGACCTCCGGATCGTAAGCCCACAGCTTAGACCACTAGACCACAGAGGCAGTTATTGTATTTAATTAGGTATTCAGAGTCTTTGCCCGACGTTTCGATTGTATAGGTATTACAACAATCGTGGTCGCGAGCTGATTATAAATATGCGATAGTTTTTCTGCTTGTCTGTCTGTTGATCTTTCATGCCTGATGAAATTTGGCACGGTGATAGATAGATAGATAGATACCTGGAGACGGATATAGGCTTCTTTCACCCCGGAAAAATATCTTATTTCAACGGAAAAACTATAGCGCGGGCGAAACCACGGGCGGAAAGCTGGTTTAAAGATATTTTGTGGTTGATAAGGTTAGTGTTTTCTATCATATTAAGATGATAAACATTTCTAAAGGATTTACCTATTTGAGAGTACTTGTAAAGGATCATAACTATGAGCTTTTAAATAAAGCTTATTTCGATTAAATCACGCTGTCAATACTAAAATAACCCAAAATCTATACTCATCAGTGACAACGACGAACAAAACAAGCCCCATTTCGGGCGCCAAATAACTCTATTACTGGCCACAGAAGTAACTACACCTTTCGAACGCCATAAAATGCAATTAAAAGCGAACCTCGTTTAAAAATCGAACAGGCAATGGAGGCGGCTCCATTCTGCCGCTCGCCTCCGCAATCTTGGCGCGCTGCTGCGTTTGACATTAAATAATTGTTGGGCGCCGGCCCGCGCCCCTCTTTGCCTCGCAAGCGGTAGAACTGGCACGTTTATTTTCGAATTTGGAAGAGTTATTCTTCAAATTGCGTGTTTTTCAACAGTACCGATATTGAGTTACATTGTTTAAAAAAAAGTTTGAACTGCGGATAGACGATCGAATTTTAAAAGAAAGCTGCGATTGCGATTTGCAATCAAAAAAAGAAAGATTTAGCTCAATTCGGTATGATAACCTGTATCTAAGGTACCAGTTTCTTATTTTTATCTGATAGATCATCTAATTTGAAGAATATTTACATCATAATAAAAATTAATTGTTAAGTAATTAATTAATTATGAATTTTTAAAGCATGGCAAAAACACTAGTTCAGAGCCGAAAGGTAGCAAAACATTTTTTGTGTAAAGCAAATTCTAATCATGCTACTTTCCAGCTCGGAATATAGTGTTTTTGCCATGCCTTTAAAAATTCATAATTAATTAATTACTTATTCATGAAATTACTTAACAATTTATTTTTATTTATTATGATGAAAATATTCTTCAAATTAAATGATCTATCAGATAAAAGTAAGTAATGGTTATCATACCGAATTGTCGAGTCTATTTGTAAAATAACATCTTTAACTTTCAAAAAATTTACTCGTTCATATATAAAATTATATAATACCTATTAATGAAGCCGTTAGACGCTTTCCAAAACGCTGATTCTAAAATAATGAATAAAAATTGGCAGTCTATTATCCTGTCCGATATATCCACTGCATAGAGGTGTCTAAAAAGGGAGGGTAGTTGTAATTTATTTAATGGGCGCCGTGAGGAGCCGTCGTCCCAAGCTCCTAAAGGGATTAACTATACCGACGCAACCTCTCTTAACGGATTGACACGTTTTGAGAGTCTCGTCTCCGCGGTCGTGTAGTATATGTCACCATTAGAGGCTCTAACTTATATTGGCTACGCAGTAACGCCATCTAGGTGCCAAGCTACCGACCGAATAAAATTTATTTTTATTTTGTTCCGTTCTATTTTTATCTGTGAGAGACTCTCACGTTTCGTAAAAAAATTCAAATGTATGGAATCTCTGAGTGTGTCGCGGACGATGCTTGGGATGTCCACGACCGTCTCGTGGACATGACGGTTATAATTTATTTTTTCTGTTGCGTTTAAATTAAGAACTAGTTTCTAGCGGTCGCGAATTTTGGCACCCGACGTGGGGCTGTTTTTGGTGTGTTGAAAATCTGGCGTTAGTTGACGTAAAATTATCTGTGTTGCCATCATGGAAATAATAATAAATAAAATAAAATATACATAACAAATGTATGCTGTACTGAGTGGCAGCAAGCATCTAAAAGATATTTTATTTGTTGTAGATACGAAGCAATTTGCTTCGCAGTTTGCCTAGTTACGTAGACTTGTCAAAACATAAACACTGAACTACTATTATTACTAGCAGTGAACATAAACAGATGGTACAACTTACACAGCAAATGAAAGAATTGGTTGATGCAATTAATATATTGCACAGTTTTGAATAATAATATGAGTTATGGAATGATTGTTTGTCAGATCGGTTTGTATCGCGGTAATTTAATTGAAATAATGAGCTGAATACCTATTAGTAAACAAAGCCTAACCAATGACCGCCTCCCCCCCCCCCCCCCCCCCTTCCTTTCACCAATGAATCTGATTTTCGGACGGAGCGCTTCCAAATTTGAAATATTCATATTTGGAATGAATATTCAAACGGCTCCCTGTTTACATTCACGGGGTTCCAATTCCAAATATTTGCATTTATTTATTTTGAATTCGAATCTTTTTTTCGCGCGCGGTCGAGTTGATTTTTTTCTTTTTTTTGTGATCGACAGCGGGTTGCCATTATTTGCATACGTGTTTTGACTGGCGTTTTGACAAGGTAAATATTAAATTTAAATAGTGCGGTTTCGATATTGTATTTAAATCAGTTCACTTCAACCCTTTTATAGCTAGTGAAAAGACACAATGTTATTTTGATATGTCATTTTTATTGTCGGGTGACGCGACTTTTGCATGAGTAAACATTGAATTGGCATCATAATGTTTATAGGTAGTAGTAGTAGTTTAATGGAACACTGCTGCATATAGAGTAGAAAAATCGCCCTTACGTTATTTTTTTTTTACATATTTTTTTCAGTAATTACCTTCTTTTTTTTACGAGCAGTCATCATCATCAAAACTAACTTACTAAATCAATAAAATCAATATTGTTTTTTAAAGTATAGTCGCCCGCCGCGCTCTTAAGTAATCTAGTCATTAAATTATGAAAGAAAGAAATTAATAAATTCGACTCGGGCCACGGGATTCGAACCTGCGCCTCTGGATTGCCTGTCCATTGCACTACCAACTATGCTACCGAGAATGTGACGGGAGTGACGAAGTTAGTATAGTCTTTCTTTATGTACACGTCATAGCGACGTAGGCGACATCTAGCCGTGTTGTGTAAGAACTACACAGGGCTTGACTAGTCCAAATTACGATTGGTTTCTTTCTTTCATATTTATATGAAATAAAAATAGCATTGTGAGTGCTAAAATAACCTCAAAAAAGTAATCTAGTCGTTGCTGATATTCTGTGTTGCGATCAGAATAATAAGTATATTCTACTTACAATAAAAATCAACGAAGAATAAAGGATATTTCAATTCCGTAGGGGTTACCAAATTACCCGCCAAAAACATAAGGTAGCCATTTTTAGTTAATAAAATCCGAACTACCGATCCCATTCTCAAACGAGAAACGATAAAGAATTCAAGTTCGGGTCGAAACAGATGTGCGAGGGTTCTGCATACGTACATAAAATCATGCTTTTATCCGGTAGGCAGACCGTAAAACGTGTAATGAGATTTATTTTCGCCACTTCTGACAAATAAGTAATAAGGGCAAGTTCAGATTTGAAATTTGTATCGCTATAGTGACAGGTTGTCAGCCCATCGGTTAAATTACAACTGTAACTCACGGATTCCGCTGGTTTTTACAGTATGCCCTGGAGGAGAAGCAGCTGACACATATAGACATGGTTTTCTTTCGCTTTCAGTTCAGCATGGGAGAAAAGAGTTCTGCATATTCGCAAAAGATCACGACCATAAAATCTCGATGGGTAGGCAGAACGTAAACTGCTTAACTAACACTGTAGTTTTCATGATCACTAGCGAAATCAGCAACTCTATATTAACATCATGTACTATTTATTTATCGTACGGCATTATTTCCTGCGAGGACAGGTGCAGCGGCCGGTTGTGTTGCACTCTTAGCACCGCCCGAGGTCACGTGTAGGGTTTTTAAGGTAGTTCCTACGGACGTGGAGCAACATCGACCAGTAACGACCACTGTTAGAAACAGTGACTGGGACCGACGGCTTAACGTGCCCTCCAAAGCACGGAATCCGTTTTCTTCCAGACAATCAGGTGGATTCAGCCTGCATTGTCCTAACCGAACTGGAGGAAATCTCACAAAGTGATAAATATACAAATATCAACTTTGTTTTCCCCCCCTGGGAATCGAACCCAGGACCTCCGGATCGTGAGCCCAAGGCTCAGACCACTAGACCACGGAGGCAGTTATAACATCATGTCTTAAGCATTCATAAGTTCAATATTAGCGAGAGCCGAATTAGTAGGTATCTTAAAATCGTTTTATTTGGAAATATTACCAAATGAGATATTAGTAAACACCAGTGTTTAATAACTACAAAACAAAATCTTCTACACCCTATGTTCGTGTCATTGACATAAAAGCTCGCACAACTTTGGAGGCAAAATAAAAGCTACATTATTCAAAGGATCCCTAAAACCGACCCGTAGCACCCAATATAATATTTCAGCATCTTGAGATCCGCGAAACAGATATATACAAAGCCACAGGACAGAGAGAGACGGCTATATTCCAGCATTACGTCTTAAAACGTTTTTCTATTGGCGGATTTGTATCGAATAAAAGTTTAGGCGCGCGTTATTGGTCGGAGTTTTTACTTTTTAATTTGCGTTTCGTTTTTTATGATATATCCCTGAATTTTATGGACACTTGTAAGCAGGTTTTCGCTCTGTTTCAGAGTTATTTAGTTACGTTTAGATGTGCTCGGGTTGTTTTTGTATTGTTATTGGAAAAAGCAAAATGGCGGGGTTCAAGTTTTGTGATGCTATTTGAACTTTTGCTATTATTAGGGCATCATCGTCAGTCGTTTCGTGTCCCTTTTCATACATACATACATACATAAAATCACGCCTTTATCCCAAAGGGGGTAGGCAGAGCAAAAACAACCTAAACATAGGTTGTGCCGCCACGTCTGACAAGTTTCGAGGGCTAATACAGATGATGATTATGTATATTGCTATAGTGACAGGTTGTCAGCCCATCGCCTAAATTGCAATACACTGAAACCCTCGATTCCCTTAGCTGATTTTTACAGCATGCACGGGAGGAGATGCAGCTGGCACATTCTATGTTTTTCTATCACTTCCAGTCCAGCATTGAAGTAAGTAAATCCCTTTTCATGTCGTTCTATTATTCAGGCAGTGGTTATTTCTCTCATCTAATCTAATCTTCTGTGTACTAGCTTAGTTTGTCGGTAAACCGTGGCGGCGAAGTTTATAAACCGCCTAAAAGGCCTCTAATATCACTGAAATACTATTATACTAGCGTATATGGAAAATTCAATAAGGCGTCCGCACGAATTTCGTCCGTATTTAATTTTAAAGGGTTTATATTGACGTAATTACTTATGAAAATTTATTCTTTTTATATTAATACCCAGTGCGACATGTTTCTAACTTTTTAACTCTTATTTATTAAAAAAATCGAGTCAGACCACTAGTATGAAATCTAAATTTTTTTTACGTTAGGGTCGATTCACGAGAAATTAAAAAATAACTCAACGGCTAAATTGGCTTTTAAAAATAGCTCAATCAATGATCTTAATCGTTAGGAAGCGAGGGAGAATGGAGTGATAAAATTAAATCGAGAAACCGCGGGGGGTAACTACCTAGTGCGCGTTTACTTTGCCATCAGATGTAACACGACATGTTTGTTTGCTATCCTGTTCTTATGCGAAATTTAAGAAAGTGACAGCGCTACTAAGAGTTAAAATTAGTAATGTGCGTCCTGAATTAGCACCACTATACTCTGTACAACATATAGCTTGATCTTTTTGACAGATGTCAAACACATACCGTTATGAAGGAGTCTCTTTCGCACCCGTGATGTTTTGATATTTCCTACCTGCTGTCACAGGACTCAAGCTACATTGGACAAAGTATAGCTAGGTGTAAATTCTCCGAAAAAAAAAAAAAAAAACCTCGGACATTATCGGAAGGACAATGGACACGGTCTCAAATACCGGATGGCGACGAAATGATGACGTCCTTTAACAGATTAAGGCC
This sequence comes from Scrobipalpa atriplicella, assembly GCA_029255725.1. Lineage (NCBI taxonomy): Eukaryota > Metazoa > Arthropoda > Insecta > Lepidoptera > Gelechiidae > Scrobipalpa > Scrobipalpa atriplicella. Next base: position 7,273 of record JARACY010005760.1, on the reverse strand, counting down.
CCTCGCCTTAATTCTCCGGATCCGACGCGATTTGAATCGAATCTTGGACTATTTGTGGACTCATTGAAGGTGAAATGCTGCTTGGAAGAAATTGCCACCCTAGCAATAAGGCCGCCTGTGTTGTACTACTGTTATTTTCTGATTCTACCTACTCATTTACCACTATCTTTAACATACATACATAAAATCACGCCTTTATCCCTAATGGGGTAGGCAGAGCAAAAACGACCTAAATAAAGGTTGTCCCGCCACGTCTGACAAGTTTTGAGGGCTAATACAGATGATGATAATACTATCTTTAAACCATTTAAAAAAACCACAGAAGCTTCATTAACACGACGCCATTTTAAAAACCTATTCACAGATTAAAAACACACACAAGGTGATGAAAAGGGCAAAGGCAGCACGCGCGAACAGCCGGCTGGATATAACCGAACTCTTTCAACATTCAAATATCGACTCTAATTGTTTTAAGGCTGCTGGGGTATACAGATGGGTGGACTTTGCTTCTGATTTTATCAGGTTAGAGTTAAAGAATGCCAAAAATATCATGTTATTTTCAATATTTGCTTCCATGCTGGACTGCTTCCATGCTGGACTGGGAGTGATAAAAAAACATAGAATGTGCCAGCTGCATCTCCTCCCGGGCATGCTGTAAAAACCAGCTAAGGGATTTCGAGGGTTCCAGTGTATTTCAATTTAGGCGACGGGCTGACAACCCGTCACTATAGCAATATACATAATCATCTGTAATAAAATAACCCTCAAAACTTGTCGGACGTGGCGGAACGCCCTTTGTTTAGGTCGTTTTTGCTCTGCCTACCCCATTAGGGATAAAGGCGTGATTTTATGTATGTATGTATGTATGTATTTTCAATATAACTCAATAGGGATGTCGACTGGGTGGCTAAAAAAATTCAAAACGTTTATACTTAAAACTGATGGCTAAAATAACTGGGTCTCGTATATCATTTGAAAAAAAAATGCACATTTAGATTTAATAATCGAGTTAAAAATATAGAAGTTATTGCTTTGAGTAGTCAATATTGTGGCTACGCAAATATCTACAGAGCTATCGGTCAGTAGTGAAGTGACAGTAGCTAGAACTAGAGACACACAAAGTTGATATTTGTCTATTTATCACTTTGTGAGGTTTTCCCCAGTTTGGTTAGGACATTGCAGGCTGAATCACCTGATTGTCCGAAAAGAAAAAGGATTCCGTGCTTCGGAGGGCACGTTAAGCCGTCGGTCCCGTTCGCTGTCATTGATATTGGTCGTTACAAAAACCATGTCAGAGGTCCAATAGCCGTGCTATTAGGCGGTTTAAAAACTCTGAAACCAGGGTTCTTCGGGTCGTTCGACCAGAAAATCTACTCGTTAAAAAGAATAAGAGGAATGATTAACCTATTTTTATTTATAAATTATTTATTATATTATTATCATGGACGAATAAAACAAACAAATTCACAACGGACTCTTCGAGCAATATGCCAGCGCCATCTAGGTTTTGCTCGCATTTTGACCTTTTTATCGAGTATCGAGGTACGCTCTTTAGTATGGCGGTTAGCAGTCCTCTAGAGTAGTTAGTCCATGATTATTATTAAGCGTCCGACTAAGTCAGCCAGTGGTACTCAACCCTAGGGCGGCGCCCCATGCCTGCATGTGACGCTCCCTCCAACCCTTAGGGTAGCAATTTTTTGTGACACCCTCCTCTTAGAGGGGCCTTAAACGGAGGAATTCGGGATTATAATGTTTACGAGGGCTTTTCATTTATAAATATTGTGGTGAGAGAAGGTTTTAAGCTTGAGATAATTGGTAGGTGGTGAATGGTAAGTAATTTCTTGGAACCGAGGTCTAAGATCGTTTGAAACCCGTATATTTATGTGGTTTACCGAAAAAACATCGTTACCACGAATTAGAACCTGTATGAACCGGCGCTTTTATGGTGAAGGAAAACATCATGAGGAAACCTGCACACACCTACGAAGAAATTCAAAGGTTGTGTGTAACATAATCTACGATTGGGTCTGGTTTCCCTTCTGGGTTGCGGTGGTCAGATGGCAGTCACTCTGTGTAAAAATCAGTGCCCTCGTTCAATCCCCTAGATTAGGTAGCCGACCCCGTGAAATACGGGAAAAAGTCTAGGAAGATGATGATGATGATGATGATGAACCCACCTGACTACCTTTAGTCCAAGTTTCTTCCTGTCAGGCATGGAGTTGTATTTCTGCACCTGGAACTTCTTCTCCAGACCTTTGCATTGAAGTTACCAAAGAACCGAAGTATAATTGGACAAGTTTGGAACCCGTACCAATGTACAAAGTTTGCCGGAAAAACTTCGTTACCGAGTTTTAGAACCTGTGTTTCTTCTTATTGCACCATCTATACGCTACAATATGAACCCACCTGGCTATCCTATAGTCCGAGTTTCTCAGTGAGCTTCTTTCTGTCAGGCTTGGATATGTATTTCTAACTTCTCCAGACAAAGGTCTGCGTTAAAGTTACCAAAGAACCGAGGTTCAACTATACATGTTTGAAACCCATATATTTTATACAACGTGTAACATAAAGGGTATATGCATCGTGAAATGTGTGAATCTACCCATGAAACTGAACAACTTTCCCTAAGGAACATAGGTCGAAAAACGAAAAAAAAAAAATGACTTCCCATACTAAATACCGCTATCAGCTGATGCATTTTGTATGAAAGGTAAATTTTTTTTTTTTCGTATTTCGACCTATGTTCCTTAGGGAAAGTTGTTCAGTTTCATGGGTAGATTCACACCTTTCTCGATGCATATACCCTGTCTGTTACACGTTGTATATTCTACCTACAATATGAACCCACCTGACTGTCCTTGAGACCAAGTTTCTCCGCCAGCTTCTTCCTGTCAGGCTTGGAGATGTACTTCTGCACCTGGAACCTCTTCTCCAGACCTTTGCGTTGAAGGTCTGAGAAGACAGCCCGGCGCATCATGCCGCGGCGCGGTTTGCCTGCGAAATACATACATACATACACAAAATCACGCCTTTATCCCTAATGGGGTAGGCAGAGCGAAAACGACCCAAAGCTCGTTCCGCCACGTCTGACAAGTTTTGAGGGTTATTAAAGATGATTATGTATATTGCTATAGTGACGGGTTGTCAGCCCATCGCCTAAGCTGCATTACACTGAAACCCGCAAATCCCTTAGCTGGTTTTTACAGCATGCCCGGGAGGAGATGCAGCTGGCACATTCTATGTTTTTCTATCACTCCCAGTCCAGCATGGAAGTAAATGCCTGCGAAATGAACTTATTTTACTCGAGGAATACCTTTTACCTCAGAATTAATAATGAACTCCATGCTGGTCTAGGAGTGAGAGAAAAACATAGAATGTGCCAGCTGCATATCCTCCCGGGCATGCTGTAAAAGTCAGCTAAGGGATTCGAGGGTTTCAGTATTGTAATTTAGGCGATGGGCTGACAACCTGTCACTATAGCAATATACCGATCCATCTGGAATAACCCTCAAAATTTGTCAGACGTGGCGAAACGACCTATCTTTAGGTTGTTTACGCTCTGCCTACCCCATTAGGGATAAAGGCGTGATTATATGTATGTATGTATGTTAATAATTAACTTATGCATAAAGTCACGCCTTTATCCCTTACGGGGTAAGCACAGCGTTAAACGGCTCTAACATTAATATTGAGGGCAATTATAGATTGGAATGTAATAAATAATCCCTTTGCTGTTTTTTACAGAACTAATCCAGTAAACCAATGGGGATAAAAACGCAAAGCTAATTGCAGATGGCGCCACTGTTGAGTGTTCCAAAAGAGACCAACGAGAAGACACAAAACTGACATTGATATTGATATTGACAGATTACTGACCAATCACAGGAAAAAGGAATACTCAACAGTGGCGCCATTTAGTTCTCAGGTTTTAACCTCATTAACGTGGAATGGCGGTAGCGTATATAGGCTGTATAGGGAACAATAGCAAACATATTTTTTGTGGTGAGTAAATACGTATCTTCCATGCTGGACTGGGAGTGATAGAAAAACATAGAATGTGCCAGCTGCATCTCCTTCCGTGCATGCTGTAAAAATCAGCTAAGGGAATCGAGGGTTTCAGTGTATTGCAATTTAGGCGATGGGCTGACAACCCGTCACTATAGCAATATACATAATCATCGTCTGTATTAGGCCTCGAAACTTGTCAGACGTGCCGGAACAACCTATGTTTAGGTCGTTTTTGCTCTGCCTACCCCATTAGGGATACAGGCGTGATTTTATGTATGTATGTATGTATGTATGTAAATAAGGTATTGAGTAAAGCCTGCTTGGAAATCCTCCCAGCAGAATTATTTGTACTTCTGTTAAATTCTGTGTTCCAATCTCTGTTCAGAATAAGCCAGAGACTGTTAGCGGTCGTCGCTTTTAATGAAAAAATATGGTTTTACCTCGGGAACTGTGCGCCCATGGGAATCCTCCGGGCAGTGGGAACACTTGAGTATGCGCTTGCGCAGGTCGCACTAATAACAATAAAAAACATTGTTAATAAAAAAAAACAACTAAAAGAACCAGACGTTATTTTGCGTCAAGGTCAAGCGACAAAATGGACCCTGGTGTCAGAGTTTTAACTACGAAATAGGCCTTTGACTCTGATATGGTTTGTGTTTCGTGTAACGACCTTATCAAAGACAACGACGGAATTAGACGGAGACAGAAATTAAAAAGAGCTGATTTTTAAATTAACACTAACAGGACTAAACTAAAATAAGTTTAGTTGTGATAGCAACAATTCTTCAACCGCAAATTTCTTCTTTAATTTCTTATCATCTTCTTCTTTATATCTGAAGACTGGCTCATAAGGACTAGATTCCAGAGCCGTAAAACGCTATAATAAAATAAAAAAAACGCAAATTTCTTGCAGATAAACGTACAGTCGTACAAGGATCTTTTGGCGCGTGGGTGACATTGACAGCACAGATTACCTAGTATACATAACCTAACGGATATGTATACTAGGTAATCTGTGCTGTCAATGTCACCCACGCGCCAAAAGATCCTTGTACGACTGTAAACAGTAGGTACCCTCCATCTGGCTTCGTTCAGTCGGTTAAAATGTAATGCCGTTGAACGTGCCCGAAGTTTCGTTGCGGGGCTTTGTTAAATACGTTTAGGAGTATTAAAAAAAATGATCACGTGGTCCAGATCATGGTTGTTTGGTCGCCATGACGTCAGGATTTTTTTTATGAAAAATATAATTTTCTCCAAAAACCTACCGAATGCCCCGCAACAAAATTTCGGGCACAGTCAACGGCATGCCAGCCAGAAAGAGGCTCCCACATTATATTAAGACCACCCGATATTATTGCAGCTATCAAAACAGATTAACTTTGTACAGTAAAAAGATACACTATAGCCATTAAACATTATAAAAATCCAGTTGTTGATCTTAGAGATTAAGCTGACAATAGCTCTTTGTTAATATTGTTTAGCAAATTGGCGTGTCGTCGGATGAAATAGGGGATGGAAAAAATATATTTTGCCAATGACAACGTTTATTTTATTTGTTTTATCTTGAATAACACATAATTATAAATCATAATTCAATATCGCGATGTTAAACACAATTTGCGGTGATGGGAGAGTCTATAACACAGATTACCTAGTATATAGTCTATAATGAGAAAACGTGAATCAGATACCTTTCTCCTTCGAGGAGGCAGCTTTAATATGGCAACACATTCATTATTTTGTACTCAATTTTGCATTTTTTTTTTTTTAATTCGTCCCATTTTGTGATTAAGACAGGCTAAAGCTTTTCGCCATACCGCCTATTCATACGTTCAAATATTTCTGTCGTAGACTCAATTTGGTATGAAAAATTAGGTGTTGTTGAAATAATTTTAGTTCCGTTTCAAAAGTCTTGTGTTGCGGTATAGTGAATCCTAATTTATGAAAATTTCAATATTTTGTAAAACTGTCACAAAAGTCATTATCATTTTTTACTCATAAAAGTCTGTTGTAAAAAAATAAGTAGTGACCAAAATTAAGACTTGGCTTAAAGGACTAGAATCCAAGCCATAAAATATTCAAAAAAAAATATGTAAGTGTTGTTTGCCGTTTTTATTCACTAATTGATTTTAAAATGATTAAATTATTTGAATCACTGAATCAGTATAAAAAAAATGAATTAGAATTAGTAACTGGACGGCGAGAATCGAGGTCATAGCGAATCATGGCCCGCATTTATAAACAGCACTCAAGAGTGACAGCTAGTTTGAGTTCGTATCAGAAATGTCATTTCAGTACAAAACGACCTCTCAAATCCATACTTAATATTGCTCTCAATCTTGAGATCGCTTTATAAATACGAGCCTATGTTTACCTAAAGTGCCAAGTTTATATTAATATTTTCTTTATAAAGCAATAAAAGATTAATATGATTTTTGGCACACAAAAAGTGCGGTAGCCCGCAAAATGGCACATTTTTTTTTACTTTTGAATTTTTTAGGGCTCCGTAATACGGGTCCATTGATATGTTTCTGGAGTACCTTCCTATACCTTAAATCCATGGACTATCATACAGTTAGTCAGCAGTAGTGTGCTGATAAATAAAAATCAGGTTTATTTGGCAGAATTAAATCTGCTGTATATTTTCTGTCCCTCTTTTATTCACACTCAGGATTAAACTTAAATAAGTTAAACTGTGTCTACGACCGAAGGTCTTGGGTTTGATTCCCAGTTGATATTTGTCAATTTATCACTTTGTGGGATATTCCCCAGTTTGGTTAGTACAATGCAGGCTGAATAACCTGATTGTCTGCAAGAAAAAAGATTCCGTGCTTCGGAGGACACGTTAAGCCGTCGGTCCCGGCCGCTGTCTTTGATAGAGGTCGTTACACAAATCATTTTAGAGGCCTATTAGCTGTGCCATTAGGCGGTTAAAAACTCTGACACCAGGGTTCATCCCTCGAAACCCACACGAAAAGAAGGTGCTTGTCTGACCTCTATGATACAGAACCTGGGCGCCCCGCCGCGCTCATAAGTAATCTGTGACAGAACCCTCAACGCTAAAGCCTAATTCGTACTTACCTAACCGTTTTTTAGTTAGTTTTATTCAAGCTAAGGGCAGACACCATTAAAAAACCAACTGACGCAATATTTTTATAAACCAATATTATGTTCGACCACAAAATACAATTAAAAAAAAACAATACAATACAAATATAACGCCTGAACAGACTTGATAATGCAACTACCAACTTATGAGGATAAA
>JARACY010005759.1:0-20399 GCA_029255725.1 Scrobipalpa atriplicella | reverse complement strand
TATGTTGCAAAATTAAATTCCGCTAGATGGCACCACTGTGATTTTATGTATGTATGTATGTACATTTTAAAAATCTTATACGAATATTCCTGTTTTTCCCCAGATTGGCGCCGACGGCCGCCGGTCGCAAATATTCCTAGCGATGTCCACAGCAGGCCGAGTTCCGGGACCACTTGTCAGCCTTCAGCGACTACTACTCGTCACTCGGCCCGCCAAACCCGGACAACGTACCAGACGACGCAAGCTCAAGAGCGAGATGATGCTCAAGGTATACTTTAGGTCCTAAAGTTCGGAAGTTTCATAGTACATTTCTTTAGAAGCCACAAAAATAAAGCAATGTATGGTCGAGTAAATTTGGAAGGGCCGAGACGCAGTCGAGTCGCATTATATTGTAAAATTTTAAATTAGAATGGCACCTATGACAGGAGCACATTCCATTCATTCGTTCATTCCTTTTTTTTTAATTTGCGCATTCGGTCTTTAAAAAAATAATATTGAGAACTTAAGTTCGTATTTATAATCAGCTCTCACGAGTAACAGCGAGTTTGAGTTCGTGTCAGAAATGTCATTTCAGTACAAAACGACATGTCAAATCCATACTTAATATTGCTCTCAATCTTGAAATCGCTTTATAAATACGAGCCTAAAAACACCTAATCCATACTAGTGTGTACTTTAAAGACCTCGTGCAGAGGTCGTTAATGGTCATTAATGTTGTTTGGAGAAATTGCTGGCCGCTGCGTACTTGAGGATCGAAAAGAGTGAATGTACTGTTTCTTTTTTTTTTAAATAATGAAGCTATTCCCTAGCAAATGGGAGAAAAAACTCAATAACCAAACCCATGAACCTACCTCCAATCTGTCCTTAGGATAACCGCCGCTACTACCTAGACCTGAAGGAGAACTCGCGCGGTCGGTTTCTGCGCGTGTCTCAGACGATAACGCGCGGGGGTCCGCGGGTCGCAGGTGGCGCTGCCGGCGCAGGGCATGATCGAGTTCCGGGATGCGCTCACCGACCTGTTAGACGACTTCGGCACTGACGATGGCGGGTCAGTACATTTTTTTTTCTATACATTTTGAAGTCAGCTTCAAAAATGAATTTTTATTTCCCATGTCGAAGCTAACTACGAAATCTGGCTACGAAATGAAGTCGCTTAAGTCCCAGTTCGAAGGCCAGCTTCGAAACAGGACAGTTTTGTTCCCATTTTGAAGCCAGCTCCGAAAGGGGATTTTTATTTCCATACCGAAGCTAGCTACGAAATGGAACTAAGGGAAATTGTGTGATCAAAGTAGTCATTTTGTATAGGAAAGTATTTTTTTTTTTTAATTCCTGAAGAAATTTTCTGGTGAAAGTTGTTCAGTTTCGTTGACTGAACAACCCCTATCAGTTTCTGGTTTTGGGGGGCGGTCCCTGCGCATGTCACAGTTCCCATAACAATAGGGTCGCGCACCGACCTGTTAGACGACTTCGGCCAGTAACATACCGGGTGTAAGGGACAGCGTCCCGCAAACTGATAGGGGTTGCTCAGTCAACGATACTGAACAACTACCACCAGGTTTTTTTTTTCACGAAAAAAAAAAAAATTTGGTATGAAAAAAGCATTTTTTTTTTCATTTCCTGAAAAAAAAATCCTGGTTGTAGTTGTCCAGTTTCGTTAACTGAGCATCCCCTTATAAGTTTGCGGGACGCTGTCCCCTTACCCCCGTATAGAGTCGCTACTACGCCTGGGTAGATACTGCACCTGATTATCCGAAAAGAAAATGGATTCCGTGCTGTGGAGGGCACCTTTATTTTGAAATATATTTTGTTATTGGCTGTAGTGTACCCGAGACAGAGTCGACGATGGGAAGATCTTACCTAAAAGCCTAAAACGCAATCAAGGTATATTTTATTTTAGGCTCGTATTTATAAAGCGATCTCAAGATTGAGAAGCAATATTAAGTAGGGATTTGACAGGTCGTTTTGTACTGGAATGATATTTCTGATACGAACTCAAAACTCGCTGTCACTCTTGAGAGCTGATTATAAATGCGGGCCTTAGGGTCGTATTTATAAAGCGATCTCAAGATCCAGAGCAATATTAAGTATGGATTTGACAGGCCGTTTTGTACTGGAATGACATTTCTGATACGAACTCAAACTCGCTGTCACTCTTGAGAGCTGATTATAAATACGGGCCTTAGAAACCTCATAGCATGGATACCGTGACAGCTGGATGTTGGAAACTGTTACATAGAACCAGTCAAATATTTTTCCAGACTGTCAAACTTCAGAAAGCCAAAATAAAGCTATAGGGCTCGATTCTTGATGCTATCTAACATGTTTACCTATTTTAGCTTTAGCGGTGGAACCTTGAATCGACCCCATAGTTTAATAATTTTATTTTATTTATGAATCAGAATCAGAATTTATTAGTGTCATACAATCACGTCTTGGACGAAACAACCTCTGGACGTGGACGCGAAACGTTTTTTAGCCTGCATTTTTTTTAGGGTTCGATTCCCAGCACCAACTCAAAGTTGATATTTGTTAATTTATCACTTTGTGAGATTTTCCCCAGTTTGGTTAGGACATTGCAGGCTGAATCACCTGATTGTCCTGAAAAGAAAAAGGATTCCGTGCTTCGGAGGGCACGTTAAGCCGTCGGTCCCGGTCGCTATCTTTGATTGTGGTCGTTACACAAACCATGTCAGAGGCCTATGGCTGTGCTATTAGGCGGTTTAGAAACTCTGAGACCAGGGTGCATACGACATACGACAGAAGAAAAATAATTGGAAATTGAATGTTCTTGACTCTAGGACTAAGTCTGTGACAGGAGTCCACTAGTTAGTGACAAAGTCAGTTATCAAGATATAAAGCTAACAGTTTATTTTTCTTTTTTCATCTAGCTGTCACAGTTCCCATGATAGGTGAGTTTATTTCAACACAACACTTTCGATGTGGTGCACAATAATGATTGGTTGGTTATTGAGTTTTTCTCCCATTTGCTAGGGAATAGCTTCATTATTTAAAAAAAAAGAAACAGTACATTCACTCTTTTCGATCCTCAAGTACGCAGCGGCCAGCAATTTCTCCAAACAACATTAATGACCATTAACGACCTCTGCACGAGGTCTTTAAAGTACACACTAGTATGGATTAGGTGTTTTTTAAGGCTCGTATTTTATAAAGCGATTTCAAGATTGAGAGCAATATTAAGTATGGATTTGACATGTCGTTTGTACTGAAATGACATTTCTGACACGAACTCAAACTCGCTGTTACTCTTGAGAGCTGATTATAAATACGAACTTAAGTTCTCAATATTATTTTTTTAAAGACCGAATGCGCAAATTAAAAAAAAAAGAATGAAACGAATGAATGGAATGTGCTCCTGTCATAGGTGCCATTCTAATTTAAAATTTTACAATATAATGCGACTCGACTGCGTCTCGGCCTTCCAAATTTACTCGACCATACATTGCTTTATTTTTGGCTTCTAAAGAAATGTACTATGAAACTTCCGAACTTTAGGACCTAAAAGTATACCTTGAGCATCATCTCGCTCTTGAGCTTGCCGTCGTCTGGTACGTTGTCCGGGTTTGGCGGGCCGAGTGACGAGTAGTAGTCGCTGAAGGCTGACAAGTGGTCCCGGAACTCGGCTGCTGTGGACATCGCTAGGAATATTTGCGGACCGGCGGCCGTCGGCGCCAATCTGGGGAAAAACAGGAATATTCGTATAAGATTTTTTAAAAATGTACATACATACATACATAAATCACGCCTTTATCCCTAATGGGGTAGGCAGAGCGTCAACGTCCCAAACAAAGGTCATTACGCCACGTCTGACAAGTTTTGAGGATTGTTTTAAGATAGATCTGTATATTGCTGTAGTGACAGGTTGTCAGCCCATCGCCTAAATTGCAATAAACTGAAAACACTCGATTCCCTTAGCTGGTTTTTAACAGCATGCACGGAGGAGATGCAGCTGGCACATTCTATGTTTTTTCTATCACTCCCAGTCCAGCATGGAAGTAAAAGTTTTTAAATGTTCTTTGCTTTATTGTACGTAGTTACACAAAGAAACGAAATACAGCAATGTAAAGTTCTGCTTACTGTTTTAAAATTCGAATAATTTATTTTAATTAAATCAGCTACCAGTTTTATTTGTGTTTAAAACGTTTTTTTAATTTTCTTACCCGAGAGCAATTCGGCAGCGCTCAGGTCACTAAATCCTGCCTAATATTATCGCCTGTCATTCTTTCTTGAAAGAACATAAAGGCAATAATTCTAGTTAAGTCGTGTTCTCACCGAATCTATAGCACTATGGCACTATCTTATTCAGGGATCACAGTGATATTTCAATCCTGTTAGAAACAACGATTATATCTGCAGTGAAAAGGGACGGACATCAAAATTGCTTTATGTAAAATAAAAACATCCATGCTGGACTGGGAGTGATAAAAAAACATAGAATGTTCCAGCTGCATCTCCTCCCGGGCATGCTGTAAAAAATCAGCTAAGGGATTCGAGGGTTTCAGTATTGTAATTTAGGGCAGACAACCTATCACTATAGCAATATCTATAGATCTATCTGGAATAACCCTCAAAACTTGACAGACGTGGCCGAACGACCTTTGTTTAGGTCGGTTTTGCTCTGCCTACCCCATTAGGGATAAAGGCGTGATTTTATGTATGAATGTATATGTCGTGGCCGCATCGTAGAATTGCCCATTTCATGAAATGATCGGCCGTTTAATGAATAATATATTATGTAAAATAAAATGTTAGTACAGACAATTGTTCCCGTATTACAATAATCTATTTAGTTAGTAGACATGTCTATTCATTCTAATTACAATAGCTCTGGCCTTGAATTGGGATCATGACGTAAAACTAAGTTTCTTGACCTCAGCTGATAAATCGACTTACTACCAATATTATATTAGTTACTCTATATACCTATACGGTTACGCATCGTCTTGATAATCATTATTAAACTATTATATAAAAGTAGTCGATACGATAACAGTTATCTGATACTTATGTAACAGATATTGGAATCAATCAAGGAGATCGTGTAACAGCTACCAGTATTGGTCGAGGGCATGTTATCGAGGCAACCACATGCCGCTGTCTCTCTCTTGTGTAACTAGTTTGCTACGTAAAAAAAACGTTCAAATAACATCACATCAACCAACATTTCCGGGTCCCGTAGCTCTAACTGCTAAGCTAAATCATCCTAAGCAACGGCTTCACGACTAGCCTGTGAATAAGTCCCACTTGAGCGTTGACAAATACCGCAAGAGACCTCCCAGTTTGTGACAAGATAATGTTGTTTGTATAAAAACACTTGTACTTGTGTAATGTTGTTTTGTGACAAGAACTCACTGGAAAATGGCGTCAAGCACCTAGCAGGATTTCATTTCATTGTTATTGTCGCCACGACATAAAAAGGCTCTACTTCTGTGACTAGTGCTGCAAAGAAATTTTAGGCTTTTAGCCCTAAATTTCAGCCTATTTTTTAAAGCCAGTAAAATAGGTCTTTAAAAGCCTATAGCCTTTTGTAAAGTAGTAGGCTTTCTGGCCCTGGAATCTTTATTCATTTCTTAAATTTTTCTCATTTTTTAAGTCTGAGCCTTTTACAGACTTCAAAAAATAAGTTTATCAATTCAATGCGTATCTATGTATGTAATATTATTAGAACTGCATAGACTTCGAACATGATATTCCAATGGGGCTTCCAAACCTAAATAGTCTTATACAAGGTTAGGTCTTTGTAAACCCTCGAGCCACTTTACTGGATTTTACAGAAAGCCCAGGAAGGGAAGCAGCTAGAAGATTGCATATTTAACTTTTCGCTCCTAGTACTCTACGTAGCAACAATCCATACTAATATTATAAATGCGAAAGTGTGTTTGTTTGTTTGTGTGTTTGTTTGTTTGTCCTGCTTTCACGTCGCAACAGAGCGTCGGCATGACAAATTTTTTTGTATGGGGATAATTTGCTGGCTGGAGAGCGACATAGGCTACTTTTTTCCGCGGGAAAACATCTTATTCCCGTGGAAAAATCGATTATGTTGCAAAATTAAATTCCGCTAGATGGCACCACTGTGATTCTACAAGACGGACCACGGTACGACGAACGAACAGAAGGTGAGAACATCTTGAATGTCAGGATTGGTGGCGGTTATTTGTCAAGGCTAAGCGATCCAATGGATACTTTTATTTCACAGTGTAACAGTAACAGCTAGTACCCTATACAACCCACCTCTGCTACTTTGATGAACCGTCCTCGGCGGTTTTGCTTCACGTCCAAGTAGAACCTCTTTGACTGGATCTGCAGCATCTTCGTCGCCAGCTCCTGCTCCGCCTGCTGCTGGCCTGCAGTTACAAACAGAAACATATTAATGAGATGTGTGCCTGTGCATGTCTGTGGGCAGTAATTTCCGAGTAATAATGGCTGTATGATAGACTTTTAGACGAAGATAAGAAAAAGAGAAGAGTTATGTTGTATTGATGTATGACTTCCATGCTGGACTGGGAGTGATAGAAAAACATAGAATGTGCCAGCTGCATCTCCTCCCGTGCATGCTGTAAAAATCAGCTAAGGGAATCGAGGGTTTCAGTGTATTGCAATTTAGGCGATGGGCTGACAACCCATCACTATAGCAATATATACATAATTATCATCTGTATTTAGCACTCGAAACTTGTCAGACGTGGCGGAACAACCTTTTTAGGTCGTTTTTTCTCTGCCTACCCCATTAGGGATACAGGCGTGATTTTATGTATGTATGTTATGTTGTATTGTAAGGATGTGTAAGAAAAAGAGCGATCAGGAGCCGTATTTTTGAATCACTTGAATCTTAATTCGCATACGAAAGAGCAACATTCGCATGCCAAATTGTATGGAAATCGCATGTGAGAGTTACTCTTTCGTATGCGATTCGAGTGATTCAAAAATACGAGAAGAAAAGTAGAAGTTCAGTTTTGGCAAAGAAGACGTATTTGATTCTCCTGAAGATGTCCAAAGATTTTGTACAAGCCAAATAAAGAGAAAATTTAAAGTTGTGCCTTTCATTTCATTCCCTGCCCTGATCCTACATTAATAACGGGGTAGGCAGAGCATCAATGTGTTGGGAAAGCTGCTGGGCGTCCGGATGAGCTCGTTCCATCGTAAACTCTCTCAGTTAGCTTTGGGTCGAGGGAAAAACCTTTTACAACTAAAAATTTTTTTTTATTGTTTAATACTACATTTTATTAAATTAAAATTAGCGTAAAGAATTCTTAACGGATTATTTAACCCAGTTTAGTGTAGAAATTTAAAAACGTATTGACTGATTTGTCACGATTGGTTGAGCATCGGATTTAATGCAATAACCTTTGAGCCTGTAATTGGGTATTTCATTTGCCAATTTGATTGCCAAAAGATACATACAAAATGAAGATACTTACATAAAAGATACAATCACGATCTAGGAAACTAGAGGGGTAGGCAAGCAGAGAGAGAGATTATTATCTTTTGTGTGAATTTTTTCCCTTTTTTTATTAGTTTAGTAAGAACCTGCAGTAATCTGCAGTTTTTTGACACAAGTAATAATAGTCCTCCCAACCGATTTTCGGTGATGGCGGCCAATCTCCCAGAGATAGGCCAACTGCGCAGGACTAGTTTTTAGTGCCCAAGTGTTTGCGCTATACACAGGTGCACTCTCTATTCCTTCAAACTCTTATTCTGATGGGACAGACTGACTGACACGACCAGAGAGAAATCAGGCGCAGGACCGACTATTTACATGCCCATCCGACAGCATGGATCGTCTTACTTTTCGGACAATCAGGTGATCAGCCTGCAATGTCCTAACCAAACTAGGAACAACAACACAAAGTCATTGTCGCCCGCCGGGAATCGAACCCGAGACCTCCGGGTCATGAGTCCATGGCTCAGTCCGCTAGACTACGGAGGCAGTTGATATAAGTACGATCGTCTGTTACTTGAATTTTACACCTGTGAAATGGTTAAATTTCGGTGGACCAAAAGAAACGAGTCCAAATAAAAAAAAAACCTTTAACTTACCGGAGTCAAAATTACTCCCTCCCGCGTCCATGCCTTGACCATGATATTCTGAAAATACAAAACAGAAAATTTAAAATCCAGTTTTCAACACAAAAATAAAAACTAAAAGGAAGAAGGAATATTCAATTACAATAGACCCATGCAACAATGCAACAATGGGTCATGTCCGATTTTATTAAAATCCCTCGATATTTTTTCTGCACGTAGGAATAATATAAAGATTTTTTAACGTTGCGTTATCGATACCAACTTGTCTTGCGGCCCATAAACAGCTATTTCCTTGCAACTTAGCAGAAGTTCAAATTTCGGAACCGCAGACAATAACCTTGTTACAAACAATGTTTTGCGGTTGACATTTTTTAAAATTGTAAAGAAAAAGTAGTTTATGGACCGCAAAACAAGTTTGTATCGATATCGCAACGTTAAAAATACGGAGTATATTTGGGAAATCGGATTTGTTAGACGACTATGTATTTGGGAAAATAACGTTTAGAGACTGTAGATCAAATGATCCAAAACACTTTAAAAAATGACCTTAATATCTAAACACTTATCTTCAACTGACCCCCGGGCACCACTTCCTATCCATTGTGACCCCATAGTGACCCCCATCTAGGTCATTCATCATGTGAACAACTCGAAGATTTAGAAAGTATGCCTTTACTACCTTTTTGTACAGAGGAGTATATTCTTACATTTATGAAGACTGAACTTTTTTTTTTTAAGGACCTATTTGCACTATGCGACTGAGTGCATTTAATGCATGACCGGACTAAAGGCGGGGAGTTGCTACACGCAATCTACACCCTATAAAGCAAATGACAACTGCCTAAGGGCGCCCGCTAGGGCTCGAACCTCGGCTTAGGGCGTTGTCCTGGGGACGGTACCTCCCAAAGTGGGGGACATATGAGGGGGAAGACTTGACGAGGTTTTTCAGTTACATCTTCAGGAGTTTCCTTGAGAGGCCAGTTGACCGAGTGATGACGGGTGGGAAAAGGGTAGCTACCCTCCTGGTCAGGTGTTGTGACCAGGGGAACGAAGTCAGACTGGACTAATTTGGAAGTTGTATATATGCAGATCGCCGCGCAAACTTCGATACCGCGTTTCAGGACTGTTGTTTCTTGATATGGCGCAATCTATGTGCGCCGAATCAGTTGGATGTCCGACGCAAATTAGCTTGCTTCGGAGTATGTGTTGTGTGGAAATACGAGTTGACTTTTGGTTTCTGGGTGAGATCGATCCATCGTTGAATCTGTCTCTATCACCACTGGTAATAACCTATCTCAAACAAAACGAAAACTCCTGAAACCTTTCTCATCTTCAGCTAAATTTTAGGGAATCCCAGCCGCCGTAGCATGCAGCCGCGATGAGGCCGTGATAGCCATTTTATCGCATCTTTCTGTCAAAATGTATGGGAGTAGATAGATGCGATATATTCGTTATCGCGCGGTAGCATGCTACTGGGGCAGGCAGGATCATGTAGGTAATAAAACAAAGAATAATGCCGTAATTTGTATAACTTTTATTTTCTGGCACAATTTGTAACAATTTATTTACAAAACATGAGAGAAAGGCTGTTTCTTCTTTACTTTTGCTTCCTGCTGCTATGTTCTTTTTTATATCTTCCTTTTCATGTATTCACAAATCACGCTGTCCAAAAATATCTCCATACGGAAAGTGGAGTCTTTGCACGAGCATCTGAAATATTCTAAACCGGATTAAATTAAAAGTATTGTCTATGTGTTTTCCAGATTCTTATTCTTCTGGCTACCAAATTTCATCCATATCCGTCTAGACGTAGAAGCATGAAGGAGTAACAAACATACACACAATAAACTCTATTTGAATTTATAATATTAGTAGGGTCGCCATACGCTATGATGATGATGATATTAATTGGATAGGTCAGTCTTGAAATGTTTTGGCTAGATATTCAACGTCTAGCTTAACTTTTGCTATTGGAAAGCTACCCCACTAACGAACGCTTCATAAACTTTATTTGAATACTCGTACTGAATTAATCTTCCATGCTGGACTGGGAGTGATAGAAAAAGATAGAATGTGCCAGCTGCATCTCCGGGCATGCTGTAAAAACTAGCTAAAGGATTCGAGGGTTTCAGTGAATTGCCATTTAGGCGATGGGCTGACAACCCGTCACTATAGCAACATACATATCATCTTACTAAACCTAAAAACTTGTCAGACGTGGTGGAATGACCTTTGGGTCGTTTTCACTCTGCCTACCCCATTAGGGATAAAGGCGTGATTGTATGTAGGCATGAATGTATGTACTGAATTACTGAATACATTTCGATTTAACACTCCGCATTCCGCATGCAGCATGGACGCTGCAGTATATACGATTGCAATTAATTAAAACATTTATTAAGACTACTCGACCGACTCGACTATAATTGAAATTAAACACCACATCTAAAGCGCTTATGGGGTAGGTAGAGCGTAAACGGACTGATAAAAGCTAATAAATAAGCTTATATGCGTCAGTATAACTAGTAGGTACTAAATCTTTATTAACGCTTCAACATACTAAAATAAAATTGATTGGTTTGTGAACAACGTAGAGAATTTTTAATTAATATTAGCGTTGTTAGTAATTTTTAAGTAAAGGAATGTTATTATTATTAAGTTAAAATATTATAATGATTTATTAATTACGCTAAAACAAAAATCATGTAGTTTACTTTTCGTACCGTATAATCCTACTATAAACAAAACCCCAGCCAGATTAT
Source organism: Scrobipalpa atriplicella (assembly GCA_029255725.1). Lineage (NCBI taxonomy): Eukaryota > Metazoa > Arthropoda > Insecta > Lepidoptera > Gelechiidae > Scrobipalpa > Scrobipalpa atriplicella. The sequence continues at coordinate 9,594 of JARACY010005759.1, read as the reverse complement.
CTCTTATCGCGTAACCCAGACAAGAACGAGAGAATACTAAATCAACCAAATATCTAACAAAGACAAGCCTATTTCGTATGGCCGAGTTTCACCAATATAAACCGTCTAAAAAGGAATGCGTATCAACAAACCCGGCCTACGCCATTTCGGCAGGCTATCGCACCGTTAGGATAATATCAGACTGGCGGCGGCTCAAGGGCAAAGGGTTGCTATCCGCTATCAAACCCGGTCGTTGACCCCGCCCTTTGCGTTTCGTTTCGTCACAGGTTCAGCTGTATGTAGGCGATCGCTCTTAGATAAGTGAGTTGAGTACCAAATTTTGTTGATGAACTTGTTTGTTATTTTAACTTAATTTGGAATTATATCTATCGTTTATTATTGTAAAATTTAACTAAATACCAAATAACGGTTGGTCTTTTAATGAAGCTGCAAGAAATATTAATTCTTTACATGGATTTAGGGCTTTCAATAAAATTCAAAAGCTCATGCTAGCTATAGCTACCTACCTGGAAAACAAGTCTTTTGTGACTTTGTCCAAGAAATGTGAATAATTATTTGACTTTTCCAAACAAATCTGATTTATTATGTGTAGACCCCTTAATCTCAGCCCAATCAGTGTGTGTTCTACTGTTCAATAAACATTTAAATTTCAATCTTGATAATAATGAAAATATTCATGTATTGTATAGTCTGTGGTGTAGTCTAGATCTAGTTAGACGACATGCTGCAACTGCAAAGGTAAAACTCAAAACGTTACGATTATATGACGTGTCCTAAAAAGTGTTTGATTTGATAATTAATATCGTAAACTGACATAAACTACCCGATTCAATTTACAATCCAACACCTTCACGCTCATTTTTTTTTGAAAATCCTAATAAAAAACTAATATTATAAATGAGAAATTATCTCTGTCTATCTGTCTGTTTGTTGCTCTTTCACGCCTAAAAGGCTGCAAGGATTCTGATGTGGCGTGGCACGGTGATAGATGGTAATCGGGAGACGAACATAGGCTACTTTTTACCTCGACAAAATACCTCATTCCGACGGGAAAATTAATAATCCGTGGGTGAAACCGCGGGGCAAAAAGCTAGTTGGTAATAAGTTGCTCAATCTGCGCAGGCGCACACTATTACACACACGGTCCAGTGGTTGCGCGGCATCCGTGTAAAAGCAGTCACCTGTGACTACTGACACTGCCACGCTCTGCAAACCACCACCTCTGGACTGTGAAGGTATTTCTGGATATGGGACAGAATTTACTGACTAAGAACTAGAATTGGCTACTTTCCAACTAGTCAAATCAGCAACTTTTTATGAAATGTCAAAAACGCTTTTTTGTATGAAAATAGTAAATTATGACGTCACATTTTAGTAAATATTGACTAATCAAATCAATAACTTATATACTTTTAGTTCGATTATTAAAATCTAAATGTGCATTTTTTTTTATGATGAATGAAATCCACAATATTTTTAGCCATTAGTTTTAAGTATAAACGTTTTGAATTTTTTAAGCTACCCAGTCAAGTTCCCAATTTAGGATTAGGTACTTGAAGCTTGGTTCAAAGGTGCCGAAATGTTGCGAACAAAGGAAAAAGTCTCCTACTTTTCCAAATTTAGTGACTGTGCCAATTATAATTCAGTTTATAAAATGCCCTCGAGAATTTTGAGTCCAGATTGTACATTGATGATGATGATCACCTTGGTGAATGTGGCCAAGAAGCACAAACAAACTATGCAGCTGCCACCTTCACATATACCCAGGATCAAAGGAAGATATCTACAATTTGAGTGTCAAGTCGACTCATAAAATATCTTTTGCCGATGTAATTTCCGCCTTACCACTAAATAAAAAAAGTTATGATTTCGATATAAAATTGAATACCGACATTGAGGACAATGCGAACTAATTCAATTCGCACAATCTTTGACCTTCAAGACCTCCCTCCCATTCATCCGTCTGCGAGCTAGGGTCGCCGCGTCGCTTGCGCGTGCAGATCTCAAGGACTAGCTAACTGCCCGTCTGGGCTGTAATACAAAATTCCGTAATATATTGTAGCTTTCCGGACAACGGTTTCACACGTGGTTTAGTGTTTAACAATCGGATTGAGTTGCTTCTCCGTGGTATAAGGCCCGTATTTATAATCAGCTCTCAAGAGTGACAGCGAGTTTGAGTTTGTATCAGAAATGTCATTCCAGTACAAAATTACCTGTCAATATTGCTCTCAATCTTGAGATCGCTTTTTAAATACGAGCCTAAGAACGACTATGATGCTCCTGGTAGCTTTCTCACGGTGAAATATTTTAAACCAACTAGGAGTTTATTAAATAACACAAAAATACACACAAAATACTCTCGGCAGAACTTTTCGCTGTTTTTAATGGATTTTTAGACAATAGTCTGTATAATATTGCTTTGGTATCGCTCTATTGCTGTATTGATAGGTTTCTAGTCTAGCCTAGCCCCGTCTAGGAATTCTTTCTACGTCGCTTTCGCTACATTCGTTGTTTTTTTTTTCACTAAATTACAATATAATATCGTTTATTGCCATTTCACTTCTGTAGGTCTGCTGTAAGAAATTTCTTTTTAGAGATAAGCAGTGCCTGTTGTGTCTGTGTTTCCTATGTATTTTGTCCTTTGTATCTTTCTGTGTACAATAAATGGTTAAATAAATAATAATAAATAAATATAATACCACTATGTGGCTCACTGTACTGTAGTCATGTACTGACTGGTTCTACATGATACCGAAAAATCAGCTGGTATATTCTATGTTTTTTTATCTCCCCCGAAGTTATTTTCATTTGGAATTCCATCAATGTGCTTCAAACGATTAGAGGTCAATAGCCGAAGTAAAAATAGCTTACGCTAAAAATGCCCTGCGATATTTTTATAATTTTAGAATAATGTTCTTCAATTTGCGTCATTTTGTTCGTGGCATGGCAATTTAGGAAAAGCAGTACTTCCTAAAACATAAAAAAAGTATACTTCTGTTCATATAGAACTCTAAAATGTCCTCAATGAAAAATTGAACCATGGCTGGACTCTATCTTAGAATTAAGCTTCCTTCCTAGCCTTTTTCCCGTATTTCCCGGGGTCGGCTACCTAATCTAGGGGATTGAACGAGGGTACTGGTTTTTACACAGAGCGACTGTCATCTGACCTCCGCAACCCAGAAGGGAAACCAGACCCAATCCTAGATTAGGTGACACACAACCTTTGAATTTCTTCGTAGGTGTGTGCAGGTTTTCTCACGATGTTTTCCTTCACCTTAGCTGTCCAAAGACTCACAATGTCAGAATTAAGGTTATGTCCTAAATACTAACGCAAAAGTGTGTGTGAGAGTACAACTGGCACACATACATACTTGTACACAGATCTATTGAAGAAAATGAGAGGCCACCATCATAAAAAATCTTGACCTGGATGTGCCACCAAAATCGGGTACAGCTGGATAATTTTGGAACTCAACAACGTCGGAAGTCCAATATAATCTGGATTAGCGTGGCAGAAAATTTAATAGTTGAAGTTCAAATAACTAGCCACATTATTCATAACAGCGCGGTTTTCATTATTATATCATGTCACGCTAGATTTGACCTAGAAGTTACTCTAATGAAAAAAAATGCAAGTGAGAATGTTCACTCGTACGAGTAATCCTTTTCCACTGCCACCCTACTTCTGAAAACCACACAGTCGCCATTTTGAAATTTCAGAAAAGTGGAAAACTTTTGCGATTTTCAAGAATAGTTCTCTCTGCCTTGCCTTCAGAAGGTTTTCGTGTGAAGTTACATAAAGTTGAAGTACCTAAATTAAGTTGCATAGTTAGAAAGAAAATATCAAATGCATCCTATTCAAATAGAAAAAATAAGTTTTATTGTGGTTGTTGTGGTTACTTCAGATCGATCTGTATATTGCTGTAGGTAGTGACAGGTTGTCAGCCCATCGCCTAAATTACAATACACTGAAACCCTCGAATCATTTACATTTACAGCTTGCCCGGGAAGAGATGCAGCTGACACATTCTATGTTTTTCTATCGCTCCCAGTCCAGCATAGAAATGAAAAAGCTATGATTAAATCAATCATTTTTTAGAACAATATGAAAAGCTGGCGGCAATTCCACCTTTTAGAAGTCTCTGTGATAAGAGCTATATTCCGGGTAGATTCATTCTATTTCTAATCTAAACCAACAACACGCCATAAACTTTGTTCGATGCGAATGCGAGCCCCGGTGGGAAACAAGCAAGCCCTACAAAGCAAAATCACGATCGTATCTAAAAGCGTTTGGCGCTATTTGTATATGCTACTCGCACTCATTCACTTTTGGAAACAACCACATTAGATTCAAAACTCATGCGTCTCAATCTCAATGCCACGGCACAAAGAAGGCACGAAATCGTAGAATCATCCGTTCTCCTAAAAGGAAGTCAAAAATCTATTGACGCATCTGAAGGTTAATTGCGTTGCGAAACTTAATTTGGCGGCAAACAAGGCTCTCGAATATCATGAATGGTTTGAAATTAGCAATCTTTATTTCAACCTTCGATTTAAGCTTAAAAACACAGCAAGACATATCCCAGATCATCATCTGCAGAAAACTTTAGATTTAGAGAATGAATAGTTCTTTATCTTGAGCTTTAGTGGCAGTGAAAACCTAAGCCTGAAAACTATTTTCATCATTAGGGCAATTACCAACAACTCCGCGACATTCTTTCTAGTGTGCTTAGGACATAACATTCTACCTACAATCGGAAAGTTTGCAGGGAGAAAAGAAACGGCTCTAAAACCAAACCAATACAAGCCCTACGCGATAATTTTTTTTTTTCAATTCGTCCCATTTTGTGATTGAGATAGGCTAAAGCTTTTCGCCATACCGCCTATTCATACGTTCAAATATTTCTGTCGTTCTACAGTCTATTAGAGCTGAGCTCCCAAACCAGAGCTATCAACCAAACTGAGCTGGAATCTTCTTGACAGACTCTCAGCAGCTCCAGACCTGTTTCGACTTTGGGATAGTTCAAAAAAGGATTGTACCTACTCCATTCCAAGGACCTAAACTGATACCTAGACGATCTCATAGCTCGGTCGCATAAGTGAGTCAAGGCGGGGCATCGACACTGCGCAGGCGCGGACACGGCTGCCCAGACGCACAAAAAAGTGAAAGCCCGCCATTTTTTTCTTGAGCAACCTATAACTGCGGAGGCGCTTGGCGGGAAAATGTCGAAACAGAATAAGCGTTTATGAAAATGGAACAGCCTTTTCAAGAATTAAATGAAGTTTGATGCGCACTGTGGTTTATTTCTTTTAGTCTAAGTACTGGCTAACGGTAAGCGATGACCTAAGCCTACTTATGGTAAAGCAATATCAGGAACTTAGCTAAATGTGACGGTGAATGGCCATACCATTATCGTACCAGCATTATGAAAGATATGAATAAATCAAAAAAAGATGAATCTATAAAAGGCCCAAATTGAGATGTATAGCAAAAATATTGGCTGTTTGTTGTATATTCAAGTACCCGAATTCCCGATAGATTACGTGATACCTACTGATGGAAAAGGTGAAGATGGTTTTTAGATGGACTACGGAAACTCGTGCGGAACGGCAAGTTCAAGACCCAGTTATCTGTCCACGAAAAACCGAAACGTGTCGGCGTTTTTAGCACGAAAAATCGCAAAGTAATGCTAAACTTGTCGCCTGCATAACTAGTGCGAATGAAAGAGCAACATAATCCGTCTAGCTCGCTCCGCCAGACACTAGACCAGACGTTATGGATGACGCGAGAAACCTAGGCCCCGCCCTCTAGTACCGGTTTCTGTAAGATCGCAGTCTGGTGGCCATTTTTTATTATTATTTAACTATTGAAGGAGCATAATTTTATACTGAAATAGAACCCTTTAGTAGGTGAAACAGGATTTCGACTTATTTATAGTCATAGGTTGTGCAATGTCTGGATTCTGGCCTTGATGCATTTTTTATACTTTGAGAGCAGGCATAGTTAGAACAGTTATCTATTGGTTAAATTAAAACTTATATTTTCTGCATTGCATCCATGCTGGACTGATATGGAAGCAATAATAAATAAGAATATGCAAGCAAAATCTCTCCCCCACCAGGCATACTGGAACAGTCAGATCAGGCAGTAATGATATTCAAGGGATCAAGTGTATTATAAATTAGACAACAGGCTGACAGTCTATCAGTAATGCTAGCATTACTGCTATCAGACATTTCCAATAGGTACCAATTTTAATTTTCAAATTTTCATTTTTTTTTATTGTAATTTCAATTGACATTTCCATTTTCGGATCGATTTGATGCTGTTATTAATCTGCCTACCCTGTCTGGTTATGAGTTCAGCTAATCAGACTCTGTGTAGCAAATCTAACTCTGAAACAGTAAAGCTAACTTAGAATACATAAAATCTAATTGTAATGTGAATACAGTATATGTATATATATATGTATTCAGTAATACCAGTAATACTGAATGTGAATACAGCTAATCTAACTGTGAATACAGCAAATCTAACACCAAATACAGCAAATCTAATTCTGAGTACAACAAATCTAACTCAAGAGTTAATAAATCTACTCTTGAGTACAGCAAATCTAACTCTTGAGTACAGCAAATCTAACTCAGTCAGTCCAATGGAAAAAATTATTAAGCCACAGATGAAATCATAGAATAGAGCGGAATCCAAGTAATTTATACATAATCTTCTTAGCGAGTGGATTTTCGAGTCGAACAACGACCCGATAAACCCTGGTGTCAGAGTTTTCATACATAATTTATGAGTTTTATGATCTATGACTATGATCTAAGGATGTAAAGACATATCAGAGTAGGTAGCTAAAAATTTTATCAATATTAATGTAGTATTAATTATTTATATCAAAGCATATTTATAGATGAGGTCATTTTGTGTAGCTTGTACTTTAATAAAATACCTTGTGAACCCCAGGATAGGAATATACAATCACTATTCAACATTCAATCATTGCAGGTGTCTGCTTTGTTTTAAATTATATCAAGATTAATGTAGTATTATTTATATCAATGCATATTTATAGTTATAGATGAGGTCATAAATGTAGCTTGTACTTTAGGATAGGAATATACAAATGTTACGCACAATCCCCGAATTGTCCTGCAGGCTCAGGCAGATAAAAATCTCTGAGAAAAATGACTTGGTTTATGCACTTGTTGTCATATCTACTATTGTCCACCATGGATACTAAACTCAAATAGCCAAAGGAATGAGAGGTACATGCTACTCGGCTTAAATTAAACTATTTCTCTGTCTCATCTGTTTTACCAACCAAACATATTACCAAATTCTTAGCCCTCAAAGTGAAACTGCAATTAATGAATATGGTGCAAATTGAAATCACACTACAAATTACAAATGTAATTTTTTTGTGTATGTTTGTTATTTCTTCACCCTAAAACTAGATACTTAGGTATTTTAGAATAACACAGACTACTTTTTACCATGTTTAAAGTAATTCTTTACATTTGGAAAACGTAGCCTTTTTTATAAATTTGAACAATTTTCTATTTTCTGCAAACTGAAATTATCAATATTAAGTGAAAAAAAAAATATGTATTACAAATTTAACTAATATGAAAATGGTACCTAGTTAAAATAAATTTTTTACTTTTCAAATATTCAAATTTTATTGAAAATTATTCTAGGCTAATGAGTATGAAAGCAAAATCATGCAAAAGTGGTACTTATTCCTTGGTGACAGCCGCTCAGCTCAACTTTTCTTTGTTCCATAATCAAAGCACATCAATTTCTCAGTCAATACTTCAGATCTTGTTTTAAGCAGCGTACTGGTGTTAAGGCATGATTATATCATAGTTGGTTCAGATCGCTTGGCAACACAATCTCACCACAGCCAGACAAGACGATAGGTTCCACAGCTGGTTGACAGTCGGACAAAGCTCACAGCTGACCACACTTCAAGAACAAAGGATTATCGTGGCACACAACACAAAAAGCATTGACTCCTCAAAGGTTCGGCTTCACACTGGTTTGTTCACTTGGCAAATGCACTGCACTGTACTGGAGCAGCTGTAGAAGTGGCGGAGGCGAGTGGCCCGCGCGGGGCTGTAAGCCTGTAACGAGATTACCAGGGGCACGGAGGCAGGTGGTGGCGGGTCAGTAGCTCGGGTAGCGACGGAGGTCGGCGGGGCGGCGACGCTGCACGCGCGACGGCCCGCCCGCCGACGAGAGGTCGCAGACAAAAAAAAATCGATAGGTCATCAACCTCCGCCGGCAGACGGCGCCCAGGGCCCGGGCCCGCGCGCCCGGTGCCCGCGCGGCTCCAGCCCCGGCTCGGCCTCCGCGCACCACTTCCGAAACCCCAATTCGCCATTTTGAAACGGGAACAATGAGATATTTACTTTTGAACGTTGGAACGGCCTACGGAACGGTTCGCGACGGCAAGCGGAATCGCGGCGCGACGCGGGGCATAATGGACATCACATACTCCTAAATAAATACGTACTCTGACTAGAAATTCCCTCGTCTCCACTGCCGATATCCGACATATCTCAATCCACCAATTTCTACAGGCAATCCGCCGATCTTTTCGGAGTCTCTCAGACAACTCAGTTTGTCTTTGTCTATGGATTTCAAGCTATCAAACTCGGGTGCTTTATAGGTCCAGTATTGCTAGTAATCTTTTACCGCGTAAAATTTACAGTTTCTCTTTCTGTATAAACTAAAATTAAAGTATTTTTAGATAAATATCTTTGAATAGATGTATTTTTAGTATGATTTACCATATTCTATGTGTTATTATTATTAATAATTACTTTATTTCTTATTGTCTAAATATATTTTACTCATAGAATAGAAGTTACTGAAAGTTAGGACTATAAAGAATCTTGTCTCATATGACATTTGCGTTCTGTGGTCGTGACATTCTTTGTCAGTAGTGCGTTCACGCATGCACCTAGGGGAAACCGTTAGAGCGACTTTTAATCTGACAGCTCGCGTAAACCCCCGTTCATGCACGCACTTGCACCTGTCAGGATGAAATTTCCCCTGACAGGCGCTTCAAAACGGGGCTTTATCAACTGTCAAAGTGAAAAGTTCCCCTAACCTTGCGCTAACCGTGCGCCCGTGAACGTACCCCAGCAGTGGTACTTGTTTCATAAACTCACTCTTTTAACACTTTATGCTTTGTCTCTTTCTTTATTCATATACCAAAAAGAAAGACAGAATTATAAAATTAGGGTGAAAAATATGCGAGCAGCAAACAAAAGATCCATAGACTATATTTTACTTTTGTGCAGCTGTTTTTATTTTGACACAGAAAATAAATAATAAAGTTTTTACGCACACTCTCTCACGTAAATAGGTTTTCTTATGAATAAATAGTAACAAGCTTAAATTAATTATAACTTTGTTAAAGTAGTCAATTACGCCTGCGATTAAAATATTGGCATAATATATTTAGAAACAAAATGTCATTGCAGTAAAAAATTCTAAAGGCGCTAGGGCGCACGCAACGGCGCAACGCAAAGTGGCGAGTTTGACATACATATAATCACGCCTCTTTCCCGGAAGGGTAG
>JARACY010005758.1:0-20405 GCA_029255725.1 Scrobipalpa atriplicella | reverse complement strand
AACAGAATTATTTCATACATTGTAATTGAGTCGTCTATCGGCGTACAGTTTTTTCGATCAATTTCAGCCTTTCATGGGGTTTGAACTGTAATGCATTACGAAAGTTTTCCTTTGATCGGGCACTGCGTATTATTCCCAAGTTAAAAAGAAATTATTAGGAATATACGTTGAAATAAAACGCTTTAAAAGCTCCCCACGTCGTCATATATTACACGTCTAGATTTACAAAGAGTCTTTTGAGCAAAAAATTAAGAGAAGTGGTCTCACGAAAGCATACACTAATAGACAAAGATCTAGAACCATTTAGAAAGAGACCTAACAACCGTAAAATGAGCTTGACAGCTTCAAATTGTTCAGAAATAAATTGTGCGGAAAGCCTGACCCAGACTAACGACAGCGTGCGAAACAGAAAGAGCGATAATGAAAAAATCGCCGCATCCTGTGCGCTGTGACATAATTGCATGTTTAGTTATCTTCTTATCTTCCATGCTGGACTGGGAGTGATAGAAAAACATAGAATGTGCCAGCTGCATCTCCTCCCGTGCATGCTGTAAAAACCAGCTAAGGGATTCGAGGGTTTCAGTGTATTACAATTTAGGCGATGGGCTGACAACCTGTCACTATAGCAATATACATAATCACATGTATAATAACCGTCAAAACTTGTCAGACGTGGCGGAATGACCTTTATTTAGATCGTTTTTGCTCTGCCTACCCTAATAGGTAAAAAGGCGTGATTTTATGTATGTATGTATGTATGTATGTTATCTAGCTCAATCTCGCCAGTTGTAATAAAGGGTGCTACGGGCAGCTTTCCACAAAGAAGAAGACAAACTCATAGGGGTTGATCAGTCAACGAAACTGAACAACGTTCATAAAGAAATTCTTTCAGAAAAACTATTGACTTCCTCACAGAAAGTGACAACCTCGATCGGACAATTTAGTTTATATGGGTAAGATTTTTTTGGAAAAGAGAGGCCTTTGCCCTGCAGCTGCAGTGGTACACATTGGGTACACATTAAAGACTACATTCACAAATGGGGTGCATGCAACACCCTTTCATAATGTCGTACAGTTTATTCGCCTCGATTGCTGGCTTAACTATGATACCATCTTTAACAAAATCATACTTTGCAAGCAATTTGACACTACTGGAATGCAGCATTCTTGTCTTTCGCCGCGGCATTTCCTCCAAAATGTCAGCCGACGGAACACACGAGTCCGGGATAGCGATATGAATTACGCGGTGCAGATTTCACGCAAAAATCGCGAAGGTGCTGCTAAAACGGGCAAGACGCTTGTGTTTTTGAGATGATTACCCGAACATAATTGCAGGGTAGACCCACCTACATACACCTATAAGTGATCAAAGGCCCTACACTCATGCGTCTTTGACATTGCTGGTTTTGGTCGACGATTTCGTCATAAGTTCAGAAGTAATGCAGCAACATACATCATCATGACGCCTGAGTGAAGACATGGCCAATCACACTTACAATAGAGTTCAAATTCGCACAGAAACCTCCGCTATCGTGACTGCAACAACACACGTGTCTTATTACACCGAATTATGTTTTTATTACCCGATGCATCTGACGGTACGCGTCGTTTTAATAGCTTTAATGTGTGGTACATACCTGCAACAAAAGAAAGAGATATAATTAGTTAAGTGGTTAAAGAACAAAAAAGACTTGGTATCGCTTTGAGCACGTTTCATCAAGGGTGTTCATTATTAATTGAAAGAACTGCTGAAGATATAAAGTATAGCATCCATTTATAAGGAATACATGTTTGAATTGTTTTTTTAGTACTGTTAGATACACGGGTTACAGATGAAATGACCATATTAGCACAATTTAATTTCACATAAGTAAATCTTAATTCGAAGACTTTTTGAAAAATTCCGCTGTATTGTTCCAAATCCAAAAAAAAAAACTTTGTAAATTCTAAATAGTAGTTCAAAATCCTAAGTCCCTAACCCGAACCTTCATAAACGTGTCACACGATCCTCCAGCAAGATTAAACAGCACAAAGAAACTGGCTTTCTTCCCTCAGCTCAAACTTCAAGATCACGTCGGATAACAAGTGCAAACACTGGCTCGGACTGGGCAAACAACTCTTCCATGCTGGAGTAGGAGCGATAGAATAGAAAAACATAGAATGTTCCAGCTGCTTCTCTTCCTGTGCATACTTTAGAGATCAGTAGAGAAAACAGAGTTCAGTATATTGCAATTTGGGCGATGATCTTACAACCTGCCTCTTAGCGATACACATTTCGGTATGAAATTGGCTTTAATATTTGTGGCAAAATTGCTTTTTTCTAGGCTTGCGCTCTGCCTACCCCATGAGGGATAACGGCATGTACGTAGTGTAGGTTTGTAAGACACTGACTTTCTTCCTCAGGCCAAACTTTAAGATCACGTCGGATAACCAGCGCAAACACTGGCTCGGACTGGGCAAACAGCCCGGTGTTTGCTGTGCGCTTTACGGAGCCAGCAGGTAAATATTTGACCACAATTTGAAGGCACAACGCCAACGTCAATTAGCTCGCAGCATGGTACAGAGTATTCCTATCTTCACCTGAGTGGTTATTTATTTTTTAAATTTGCTATTGACTCTAGACTCTGGCCCAGATATGAGTCGACAATGAACTCACTCATTCACTCGGACTCATTCATAAGGCTAGCCCAAAATTTCTGTCAGAGTCATATATTATACTGTGACACAAGTAAAAGTGAGTATACGAATGCATGTAGTTTGTGTCGGCTAAGGGATGCTCTTGGCTCCGAAAGGAAATGATCTTCGTCAAAAATTGTAAACATCGGTGTGTTCTTTTTTTCTGTTGTATATTTTGTGTTATGTTATTTTTGTCCTACACAGATTCCATACATCAACTATGCCTGCAATTAAAACCTAGCTATAGCAAGAAAACCATAAACATTGTTGGCGACTCCAAACTCACTCAATAATACGATGGCAAATCTAATCCGGCAGACAAAGGCAGAATCTGCTATAATTATCCGGCAACACGATACGCTGGCCACGCGGCTCCATCCATCATCCAGTAACACTATCAGCCTGCTTTGATAAGATAAATTAGGCAAATCAGTCTGGGAGGCTTGTCAGCTGACGTCACGCAGAGTAATAGATTGGGTGGTCCATCAGTCATACGACTGTCTGAAGAGATGTTCGTTTTATTGATTGTAGGGTTGTCCTTGGTTTGACTTTAGAGTATTTATTCTTATTTCACGATGTTCTTAAGAAGGTGAAGAGCTTACAGTCAAAATTATTACATCAGCTTGTCCTCCTCGGACGTTAAACTTAGAGCGAAGCATAAAGCATAAAGAATCGATATATGAATTACAAAAGAGCCCGCTTGTACACAATGCATTGGTTTTAATAAAAACACCGCGGTACTATGTTAATGCGTGCAATCGCGCGCATCTCGGGAGCGCGCATGCTTCATCTAGATACGTGCGCACCACACACGGAGGCGCATTTGCTATGCAGCCGCCGAAGCCAGCGCACCACCGCACGCCTGGCGCCGACGCCCTTGTTAATCCGCTGTCCATCGCACAAAGCTCCACCAAAAAGAAAACAATCCCACCGATGAAATAACAAAACGAAATACATATTTCGCTTTCGATACAATGGCAAGAAACTACCTTATACGCTCTTGCCTCAAGCTTGATAAATGGTTGTTCGAAGTGACCGCGTCCTCGGTAAAGTTGTCTGGCGTTGGGTAGACAACGATCAAGTTTATGCTTCTTCGACTCGTTTTAAAATGTCCAAGAACGACCATTTCCCAGGGAACTATTTTCGTAAACATACAGACAACATCTAAAGAAATACTTGTTCGCATTGTTGCCACTTTGCTCTACAAGAATGTCTCGGCACAAATACGCCGCCGCCGAAAGCGGAGCATTTTTAAATTGTCCGGACTCTACAATTTTTCTCGCACGAAATCCAAACAAAACTTAATACGGAGGGCGCGATCAAAATCAGTACCCTCGTTTAAATTCTTAAGACGAGGTGAGGAAATGGTCGGCGAGAAAAACGAAGCGGTGCGGGCTCACAAAAATGTGAGGGCCGAGAGTAAACCCGTGTCAGAATGCTGTGACCACACCGGGAATTAAAGGGACACGTTCTTTAAGAGACCGCTTTAGGCTGCAGCCGCCCTCTCGCCGTATTTCCATACAAAAATAAATAGGTGTCCACTCTGCATAAGGAAACTAACATTGTTAAAACTGTATAAAGGCGGGCATTCAGCGCTGCAGTCGAAACGCTGAACGCGGCACTTGCGAAACCTTTTTATGCGGTGCCTAATCCGAATATCGTAGGAGTAGACAATACAAACATGCGAGAACAGACCAAAACGGTCAATCGTTTCGAAATGTACTCGCATTCAATCCACCCACCGAATGTAAGGAGATACCAGTCCATTGTACACCAGAAATAGCTGCGTTACAAAATCTGTTGTTATCCGTGCACCATAAACGTGCAACTTAAAAGGAGTTGTCCGAAAACGGAATGAAAGTAAACAGTACGTTTCCGTGCACATGGAGAACGCCATTCGTAGAACCCTTTAAACCCGTTTTGAATGTATCAAGATCTAAAGAACTGGTGGTGTCTGTCGTTTATAAAGAACCTAAATATTTCTCAAAGCAGTAAATATTATGATCAATAGGAAAGAAATGTCGATTGTGGCCGAGGCTGGTGCGGGGTGGTTAATAAGCAACCATTCTCCTGCGGATGATTTATCGCTCAAACGATCTCTCGGGTGTGAGACGTAGCACCTTGTAACTATAGTCCAAGCATTTATACCGCAGAGATTTATAGACGAGGATCAATAAAAATATCCAGAAAGAACGTAATAAAACGTGTCCGATGTACGAGAATTTTAGTAATTTACGATCAAAATTATATAAATCGGATTACGAGAGCCTTTTAGTTTTATTGTGTTACATTTTAGTGCCTTACTAAAATTTTATGTCAGGCAACACAATCGCTTAGTTTTTTGTGTGTTCGCGAGGGATACAAGCATTTTCATGTAAATCTCTAGTTTTATTGTGTTCTGTCGGCGCGAATTTCACACTTCCCGCGTCGAAAACGAGCAAAACCGCTTGTTGGAGGGAATCGTACATTCGCATTTAACGCGAACCGGCGGCGAGGCAAAGGCACTCTAAAGAGAGGAGCTTTCGACCAGTGGAGTGGCGTGCGTACTGCGCATTAAGTAACGGAAATGTTGCCACTAAAATAATTACTTGGGATGCATTGCAATACGCCAAGTTGAAGGTAATTTTCGGAAACTCAGTTTTTATATGTCGTTAATTGATCTATTTTGCAAAACGACACATTTACAGATAAACAGATTGCGTAAAATTGATACGTTTTTATTCAGCAATAATTTTGTCATTTCTCTAAATGGTGTGTTAAGATAAGAGAAACCAATTCGATGTTTATTAGATTCGGTCCTCTCCACGGGTGTTGTGCGGTGCGGTGGAGCGATGGCGCGATGGCGTCGACCAAAAGTGCATTTTTGTGGCGCGACAGGACAATGGTGGATTCGATTTATTCGCTCCCCGCAGCGCCGCTACGCCTGTTCCTACTATATTTTATATGTTCCCTGGATACGAACGCAGACATTTTGTTTTTCTTACAAGATCCAGACGCGTGAACGCAACTTCCAATTATGTTCGGCTTTGAGCTCCTTTTTGGTTCTTAACACGATTCTATCTCGTTTTCTGTTGTAACTAATTTACGCCGCCATTCATGTAAATTTTGCACACAATATTCAGTTTCTATAGCGAGCTTTGTGTTTGGATAAATTGACGTTAATGCAGAACCTTGGCGCGCTTGCATTACCTTTATCTCGGAATTGCGAGGCTAATTCCACATTATGCGACAGTTCCTGCCTTTTAGATACAAATCCTGTTGCAAATGTACCAGGGGGCTATGGCTTAAGCGGAGCCTGTATGCAACACGGCTTCATTGCAGGTGGACGTAATGACAAACCGCCCGCGGCATACTCCACACCTCTGATTTATGCGGCCCGTGGAATTGTACGAATTAATATTAATGTTTCCTCCGTTCGCAGTCACTCTGCATTTGAAATTGTTCAATTTGTCTCGAGCCGCAAGCGACTCGTTTCAAATTTTGTACGGTCTCCGCAAATTCCTGATTGATGATGTTCTTTTAGTCACTGTCTGACACTTTCATAATTGGCTGAATGTATTAGCCTTGTATTTTGTACCTTCATTTGTTTTCAATCTCCGAGTTGCCGAAAAAAATAAATGAATTTCACTTTTTCAAAACGTTTCGTTTTACGCGAGCGAGGACGACAACTAGTGCTTCCACAGCAGCAGCGAAGCTCTAACGAAATGGCAATAACCTCACTTAGCGTCAAACTATCAATTTACACGAATGAGCCCCTGGCTGGGACCCGCATCTACAATCATTTTCCTCAGCACCTTATTCATTGACAATAAGGCTTAGATCACAATGAAAATTCCCCATTGGTACAATCATATTATTAACCGGCAATGAAATGATGGCCGGAAGCTCCGGGGTGGCGTCCGTCATCCCGGGAGACAATTTAAATTGATCGAATACGACTGGTAAGTGGTGGTAATGGTTTGCGGAGATTTGTAGTTGTGATTCAAACTATCATTGGAGAAGCAAAGGATATGGTATGTTAAATTTACGAGCTTTGGTCGGTTCCAACTGGTATTAGACAGGTGTTTATGGACTATCTGGTTAATTCTGGTATTGAATTGAATCTAAGCCAAATGTACAAAATTCTTGGATTCCTTTATCGTCCTGTTGTAACTATTTACTTTGAAGGACTTTTATCGTTTGCTGCGCAATTTCTAATCCAGTTCCACTTGAGATATGATAACTTTAATAACTTTATTTCCTAGACCCGCTATCTATTCCCGCCAGAAATATTGTCACTTATCTGTATTAGTTTTAATTACGGATTTTACAATTTTATAACCACAGATCCTATAAAATTAAATTAACAACAAAATTATACTTGTGAAGTCGAGAAATTTTTATGTGATAATTTTACTATCCCCGTGTTCTTAGGAAAAGGTTGATCAGTTAAATAAGGTAGAGTTTAGTGTTTTTAGGATTTTTGCTAGTCTTCTTCTTAGCATGTGGACTCAGACGTTTATATTTGTGAGGACCACTATTCATGCTATTAAAAGAACTGTATTATAGATTGAATGAGATGATTTTCTGATGATCTCCAGTCTTCCCTTCTTTGGACAACGTCCTTTAGCTCCCCGTAGGTCTTCACACCCGTCTTCTCTTTCAGTTGGTCACAATAGCTTCAGATTGAATCAAGTTTATTTTATTACCTACATCTCCAAAGAGTTGCGCAACTAACGATGGAAAAATAATACCTTTATGGTTGTCAATAAATGTTTAATTATACTCGTAAGGATTCTATTTTGATATCGTTTTTTATTTTATATTTATTATCAATAAAACAGCCGGCATTTTTGAAATAGGTACAACAAGCAACTACATACTCTGAAGTTTCCATTCTTCAGCCTTAAAAGTTCCTTATAAGAATCCTAAGCATCAAGAGCATAGATTCCATAAGTTAATTATTTTAATGCATTACCTACCTATGGTACCTACATTAGGTACCATCTTGCATAAAGAAAACCTATTTTTCACTCTATAACAAAACGACAACAGCAATTCATAAAATTTCCGACAACAAGCATACGCGTTGCGTCGTATGCTCTTAGCAGCCATGTTTATAGTCTTGTTTTATGCGACAACATCGTTTGTGTTTCCGCCATTACAAAAGCCTTTCAGGAAAAAATCTATCACTTCAGACGGTGCTTCTTTGTTACAACTGGAAACATAAATGAACTTCGTGGATGTAAAGGGATTCACGTTTTTTTTTTAAATGGCTTTCCCATACAAATTGTCTGATTGAGGTGGTCTTTTTTTTTTTTTTTTCATTTCCTGAAAGAATTTCCTGCTTAAGGCAGGTACATTACAAGTACACCGAGTACAAACACCAGACTCCTAATGACGTTCAGGTTTCTTGAATGGAAACAAGAGTAGAGTAAGACGCCAACATGAAAAATACTATACCGAGATACATGATATAACAGTAGAAATATGAGTGGCAAACAGATAATGCAAACCTTGCACTGGACTCCATAAAGACTGGCAGTTTGATAGAAGAGACGAAGAAAAAAGAAACCGATACAAAATGCAGACGAAACACGATCAATTACGGAGAATCTGTACCACGGGTATCGGATGCCCGAAGGTTGACCACAGATTAGCCATCACTTGGCGATCGTATTGACATGACAGCAACTACGTGTGCGCACACGCATCGGTGCCGTCGGGACAATCGACACCGCATTTTTTGTATGATTTTTCAGTTTTAGGGGTCCTTGTTAGAGAAATTTCTGGCCTTCTTACTTCTATACTGGACTGCAAGATATAGAGACGTACATCTTGAAAAACTTTTCAGTGTTATGCAATTTTTGTGATAGATCGGAACACTTGACCACTAGAACATCCGCAATAAAGAATTTTCTGAGAAATACAGTTACAAAGGTCAAGTAAAGATTAAGTAAATTCTACTTCTTTATAATGAGAGTCTCATACGCTTTACGACCCAATCAGAGTGTTGGCAATTACGAGTCACCAAGACCACACACAAAGTATGCAAATTGAACATGTTTAGACCCTCCGCTTAATGGCCATGTGAAAACACATCATAAAACTTCTGACTGTGACTGGCCTATCGTAAACAGCCTAGCCCACACTAGAGGGTCATGCTGTCATGCAACACAAGATATGGTCATACTGGGATTTATTTAAACCAGTGGTAGAAGAAGTACGTGGAAATGCAGGTTGGCTTCTGCGTTTATCGCTTCTGCCATATAGAGTCAAGAACAATTAAACGTAACTACTAAAATTATGTAGCCAATTAAAGCTCAAATTCAGGGCAACAAGTTCATCGACTGTACAGAATGATGCGCGTAAACCGACAAAAACTAGTAAACACGGTGAACTATATAAACAAACTACCAGACATAGAGCAGAAGTCCGCAGTTTGACATACACCGCGCGGATTCGAGCAAACAGGACGCATCAAAATAGCAATAAACATCAATGGAGACTGCAGATTTATGTTGCCAGTAGTATGTACTGACTAGTGATGCGATGATGAACTGAATATTCGTAAAAACGGTGAACTGTAACAAACTGCGAGACATGGGTATGTCCTGCAAATCGGAATATTTTGCTATTTAAGGATTTTGATAGGACTCATATCGTGACCGAAGCGACCGCGAGATTTAATGTTATTAATCGAGATTGTTACGTCATGTCGCGAGCGAAGCCAGTGTAAGATATCATATCACTGATCGCGAGCGAAGCAAGCGCGAGATTTCACGTTATTTATCTAAACTTATAAAATCGTTTGTCCTTACTGACTGACTGACTGACTGACTGACTGACTGATTCATCAACGCAGAGCCTAAACTACTAAAGCTAAAATCGTGAAATATGGAGAGCAGGTTTCTTTTATAACAAAACCTACCACTAAGAAAGGATTTTTGGATTTTTCCCCCTTAAAGGGGTTAAAAGAGGGTATGAAGTTTGTATGAAAGTCCGTCAATTTTGAAGGTAAGATCTTCAAATTTTGTATTTAGGCTAATGATTAAAAAATAATTTATATGTGTTTCAGCATTTTTGTATTTTTCACCCCTAAGAGGGTTAAATAGGGGATGGAAGTTTGTATGGAAATTCTGTCAATTTTGATGGCAGGATCTTCCAATTTTGTTTTTGGGCTAAGGATTAAAAAATAAAGAACACGTGTATCAGCGTTTTTGTATATTCCACCCCTAAGAGGGTTAAATAGGGGATGAAAGTTTGTTTTGAAATTCCGTCAATTTTAAAGGAAGGAACAGCGCGGGAACTCAATCCCACGGGAAAACTCTTAGCTGCGGGTGAAACCGCGGGGCGGAAAGCTAGTCGAGGTATATGAATTTCGTAAAATAAGCATTAGGTCAGGGTTGAGGGTGGGGCCACCTTGCCTCACCGTGGGTATGCCCTATATTCGTATTCGCGAATACCCAACAATTCACTGTAGGTACATCACTAGTGTGTACTACAAGCGCATGTGTTGTTTCTATTCATGTAATCGCGCGATCAGACGCTGTCCGCGCTGCAGTCACAACGATATCGCCTCGTCCATCGCAAACAAACAAACATCGGACCGTTGTCATCTAAACGCCTCAAGGCTTTCGGAACAACTGTTTAACTTGCAAATGCGTTCCAACAACGATTTCCAAATCAGCGATTAATTGATTGTGATCTGTATTTAGTAATCAAGAGATGCAATCAGTAGACGTCTTTCATTTCGCGAATCGAGGTTTGTCGCAAAAAGTTGGGCTTGAGGGATAATGATTTATCATACTGGGTAGTAGGCTGGTCACTGGGCACTCCTCTGACGAGTCGCTGACTGTAGGCGCCAACGAGCATCATCCATCATAATCACAACCCAGTTACAACTGTCGGCCGAACCAGACGAGACTCCTAAACCATTACCATCCTCACAGCTCAGGCCATATTAATGTGGCTGGCAATGGCAATTCCCTTTTGAATCTAACTTTTTCTCTCGTTTAATCGTATTTTTTTCTGGGCGATTGCCAAGTCGTTGATACGTCGCAAACATGTCCTTGAACGCCATCAATGATTTGCTGTAATGTTTTTACGCAGTCTTTATTTACAAACATGTTTAAATTGAACTTCCATGCAGGACTGGGCGTTAAAAAAACATAGATTGCACTTTATGAAGCTGCTTCTCTCCACGGGCATGTCGGGCATATTGTAAAAATCAAAACAATGATTTGAGGGCTTCGGTGCATTGTAACTTAGGTAAGAGGCTGAGAACCTGTCACTACAGATAGACTCTCTTGTCCAAAATCACCCTCAGAAAACGCAGTGAAAGCTAATATTTATTAGTATAAGCCATTGACGCTCTGCCTTCTGCGTAAGGGATACAGGCGTGATTTTATGTATGTATGTTTATACTGTAGACGCATGAATTACGTAAAAGATTATTATGAAAATGAGCAGGCGGTACAGTAAACAAAATAGGAAACTGGTCCTAAGTGGTCGTAATGGAAATAAAACTATCAATAACGCGCAAGAGGCGGTTTCATTAGGAGCTCGTTCATTACGCAGTTAACCAGTGCGAATTACGGCTGAGGGAAGGACATAAACACTGGACTTCGTATCTACCATACATACATAATAGTTATTCCTTCAAAAGGTAGGCGTCTAAGGGCTCCTACACACTATGCCGCCGCAGAACGTCATTCAAGGTCACATGAATGTATGGCGCGCGGCTTGCGCGGCCCGTCAGCACTGCCGCGCGGCACAGTGTGTAGGAGCCTTCATATCTCATTATAGGACGTTTCGCCTCGTCTGACAAGATCTAAGATAATTTTTTTCGAAAGAATTCCCCGGTGTATTGTATGTGATAGGATAGGTCAGTCCATATCCTGAATTGTTATACATTGCAATCGTCTTTCCTTGTCTTTTTTAGAATATGCCCGCTTCTTTAACTTCCAGTCCAGCATGAAAGTAAAGACTATACATATTCCACATCAGCTAAGTTTGGCTTTTTAGAGTTATCTCTGTGGCACCTTCTAAAACTACTTACATTGGTTTAGATTTAGGGCGGCTCTATTATCCTAAAGAGTTTGTTGACTGTACAGCGACTGGCAAACGTTGTCTCATCTCATTCTAAATGTCGATGTGCATACTAACGGCCCCATACTGTATCTCGCGTTGTTTTCAATGGCGGGGAATTAATTTAAACAATACTGCCGTCCAGTTAACCTTTGCCATAGAGGTGAGCAGTTCGAAATAAACAGCTGGCAGTAAACACTAAACAGTAACATGAACTCCAATTAATTTAGAGTTTCAAATCTCTATCTACGATACTAAATCTGGAGCTAATTATCTAACTAATATGTTTAGTAATAAATACTCATTTAACTCAAAGGGCGTAGTTTAGTTAGTGCGGGCATTTGTGGCAAATGTGGTCACCAGGTCCTTCTGTCTGTTGTCTTGTCTCGTCTAGACATTAGTGTCCCACTGTTGGGCCACTCTCCGACCTCTCTTTTATGTTCAAAATATTATAAAAGCTAATCTCTCGTCCAAACCCTTTCCCTGCAGCGACATAGCTCATCGATTTCTCGCTGCAGGCTGCTACCATCCCGCCCCGTGGCCAATCTCTAATGGGCGTGCGCGTGCGCCGGCACGAACTGTCCACGCTCCAACAGCTCAGTAATTTGACTAATTTGTAATGACCCGTGACAACGTCTTATGAACATTATGCAATGAATTTTGAACAGCCGTAGGGGGTGATTCGCTGAATAATAAAGCGTTTTTAGAGAGATCGGCAGTCAAATTGGAGGTAAACGCCTGGAGGGCTCAAAATTCAAAACAAAAACAAAGCCTAATATGAGGTGATTCTCACACTGGCTGCAGATTCACCAAACAAAGCATAGAAATCCATAGACAATCACGCGCAGTCATGCAATGCAGAACAACAGCCAGTGTGTGAATCGCGTTATTAACACCGACGAAAGAATTGTAAACGATTTTCTGCAACCAGTTCATTTTCCATCAACTCAACATTTCAACGTAGAAAACCGAGTGACAAGCTAATAGCCTGCAGAGATAAGTTTAACGGCTCAGTCGAAAGTAGCCACCAGCACTGGCCAGGCGAGGTAGGAATTTAGCGTCGGCTAGCAATTTGCAAACTTCGACGACTTTATTGCTCAGGAATATGGAACGACCATAATGGATAGATAAAGGGCACACGATGTTTATATCGGTGAAACTGTTTTAGGTAATTGAATTGTTCAATAACCATTTGCCTAGCTTAGGCCCTAGGATGTATGAAGTCAAGTTACAAAGTTGCCAAATATTTATTTCGGTTGACGAGAGCCCTCTACATTTTACCTATACTATTTCATCATACTTCGTGAAGGTCAATGTTTTTAACGGCGTCGAGGTAGCAAATACTCTCAATTTCAAGATCACTTTAGCAGTTATCGGAATTATTATCAACGATATAGAGACGTGTATTGTAAGATGAACAAAATCAATGTAACGGTTTATCTGTTTAACAAGTTTATCTTATTAAAAGGGTTGATTCAGTCAGAGGCACGCGTAAAGTGTAAGCTAGACAGTTGTTTTATCTGTTTTGATAAAGGTAAGTGAAGAAATCATTATTGAATCATTGCAAGAAGGACTAATCTGTGAATCACATTTTGTAGCTTTAAAAAATACCTCATGTTTCTTCTATTAACTAATGCTTTCTAATGCTTTTAAGTCGGCTCAGTAATACGAGTATTTCACTTTATTACTAACAATTGTACAAACATATGCAAACACAAATCTTTCTTCTCCCACTTCTCAGTTCAAATCTTCAAAGAATATTTTCATTTGAAATAAGATAGAGGAAGTACACAATTAACAACTATATCCAATCCAATACTGTAATTCTACTCGCGCGAACTACGAACATTCCACCAAGAATACAATTAGCATCCGAAATGGAAGGACATAAATCACTGTTCCATTAAAATAATTCTAATCACGAGAATGTCCATTACATCACCGGTTTATAACTAGGCATGCCGTTAATCTTAGGTATTGAGCGATTGGATAGGATATACTGACGTACATAAAATCATGTCTATACTTATATATGGGGTACGAAGAGCTCGATGTCCTAAAGAAAGCAATTTGCACTGCGTCTGACAAACATCGAGGGGTATTTCACATATACCTGTATGTGCACTGTGGAATAATGGAGTTTCCGTGGAGTGTCAGACCATTACTTCTAATCCCAACACATGGAAGCGATGGAAAACAAAGCTCAGTATGAAACTCGCTTCTTGTGAGTCCAGTAATTCCTAGTTTCGCCCACAATGTGAAGGTCACATATTATGATCTGATATTAGAGTATACATGTACATGGACACGGGCGGCGAACTTTAAGAATAAAACAGCCGTTGAACACCGTTTTTTCCTTATCTCGAGGGACTGAGTAGGCCCTCGATCTCGAACCATCGAGCCATTTCAGCGTAGAGTACTATCAAACATACACATATAAACTTTGCAATTACAGTAGCAGTCTGATTCTCATTACAAATTCTGCGCAAGCGCACGTAGCGGACCATTCATGCGCAGTGGCATCACAATGCTTTTCTGACTGACACACAGAAACGACGACAACTTTACCTATAATCTCTTTATCCATCGCTTCATGGTAAAGGAGCTACGGAATTTTGGTGAAAATAAAAGAGCAATGGTGGATGAGCCGGTCGCGGTGTAGTTCAATAGGGTATTCAATTATAGTATATAACTAGTGTTGGCGACGCGTCCTGATTTCTTCTTTAATTACTATACAAGCGTCTAATTCGCTAATTGTACTCAGGGTTGCCAAAATACTTCCAGTACTTGGTAATGCTATGATATCATGTATTACCTACATGATTTATAATCTACAGATTTATCTCGAAAAAATTATGACTTTTTATAATATTTCACTCGAAATTATAAGATAGCCTTGTAACTTTGACAAAGATATACAAAAAACGAGATGAATGAGCGACGTATGACGCTTATTTTTTGACATTTTTGAAGGATGAGCTGCTAGTATGCTATCCTATTTTAAGTAGGTACTCTCAATCGTTTTATATTAGTTTGAACGATCTTAAGACAGCTGATAATTTATTTCTTTTCTTAATAAAGGATTAATATTATGTCGTTATCAGCATTGGCAGCCCTGATACTCGTTACACGATTGAATGTCCATTGCCGCGTCTAGACAGAAAATGGCTTCCTGCAACAAGTTTACTGCTACCTTGGACGCTGTTTTATACCTAATTGAGAGCTTTCAATTTACATCCAGTCATTGCACATTTTCGTTTTTGTTTATCGTTTCAGTTTATGTATCAAAATTTAAACAATGGATGAGATTTTTCATCGTACGATGTTTAATCACCAAATCGTCCGAAACGAAAGGGACTTGAACGTTAAAGCTCTCAGAGGCATGAAAACTCTTTGTGCTTTTCGTTGAATCAACAAACCAGACTAACAGTGGAAGATTGAGGAACCAATTAAAACAGAATAAAAGCTGCCTAATAAATAAAATTCGGCAAACTTGTTAATTACTAAATATCCGATGAAAAAGTAATAAATGCTTACTCCTAGCGATGGCACAGAAACTGAACTACAAGTTTGGGAAATTTTGCCGCCAAACATCATTCACAACTCAGACCATTAAATAATTTAATATCGCCTATCAATAAAAAATAATTAATTTCACATGCAAATGATATAGTCTTCCGCCAATTAAAATCTTATAGAAACTTCATTTTATAGTGATCGGTTGATCACGAGGTTGTTCGTCAAAAACTGGGTTTAAAACTAAACACAGTTGCCGAAAGCTAAATTAATAGATTGCTATAGAATTAAACATCGGGCACAAAAAATGGTGAATATAATAATATTGAAATAAATCTCGATATCAAAGAGGCAGCTCTTCATTAAAAGCTTTTGAACCTGTCATTTTTGAAATACGGGAGAAATGATCATGTTTTACAATATTAATTACGTAAGCTGAGTTGAACAGTGGAAGCGACGCAGATTTAGTCTCTAATAAGATTCGTTATTTGATTTATTGTTTTTATTGAATAGTGTCTACCAATCACTCCCCCGCAAAATATTCCCAACGAACTACATGACCAAGCCTGACGCTCTTTTAAATACGCGTAAACAGGTTTCTGTAGGGTGCAACAACATAATATGCCGCTGGTATTTCATGCGTGTTAAAGCTATGCTTTCCGCTTCCTAGCGGCCCCTAAAAAGTAGGAAGTAGGCAGATAGTATCTACAATATTATCCAAATAAGTTGGTATTTTTAGATCCAATAAGCAAGCAACCTTTCTCGTATGTATGCTCTTAAAAAAGAATGAGCAGATCAAGCTGTTAATTAGTTTCTTGTAGTCAAACCCATTAGCATTCTATTTCCTAATCCAGGCGTTCCCAATACAATTCCATTAGGTATTCAGCGTTTGATTCAATAATTGCTTCGCGGCCGGCGCAGTGTCATAACTCACGTCCAGGTATGTCTAGAACAGAAAGGTCTGGGTTCGCTCCCATTGCGCCGAGCGAGCCCCTGGGGTCTTAAGGAACTAGCAGAATATTTACACCATGTATTATGGCCAAATGGCCATGGTCTTAAATATTAAACTAGAGGCTACTGGCGATTGGGGCCTTCTTTCTCCCGCCCCGATCTATAGAAGTAGACTGACCTTTACCGCTTACCTACTTCCTTTTTTCTTTAGTTTTAAACTAGATTCCTATTCTCGCTAAAATATATTCTATTCTAGTGGAGCGGGTGCTTAAGCAATGGCAATTTATCTCAGAAACTTAACGGATGGGCGGCGCGCACGCAAGTGTCCGCAACTACTGAATGCGTTGTGTGATAAATGCCCTCTTGGTAATGTAATGTCTAAATCTTGTGTGTGGTGTTGTAATTGTCTTTCTGTATTGTTCTCTTGTCACTTAGTATATAGTGATTAATTTATTAGGTACCTAGTTCCAGATTGCGGTTGAGTCTATCAAAAAGTTCGTTTTTCTGGGATTGAAGAACGATTTTTTTACTTTCTATCTTACTAGAGGCGTATTCGACACTAATTGAAAATTTAAGGTGCATCGACACTATGGAAAAGCTAAAAACGTCTTACAGAGACTTAGGTTTTCCACTTTAGGTCTAAAAATTAGACCAACACAACAGCGAATGCGCTTCATAAGGTTGACCAGCGATAGTGCGATTCACGGTTGACAAACAGAACTTTAGATCGAACTTTATAGCGAGTTCACATTAGAGCGAAAAACGAAAGTTCGACAGAGTAGGAACCATAATTTGACTAAAATTCATAAAAATTGTCTAGTTTGGTTCCTAAGTTGATTCTTTAACGGCGTCTCCGGTCTCAGGTTGCCAGCCGTAAAAATCTATTTCATTGTAAGTAGATACAGATAATAAATCTCTCTTTCCGGCCAATAAATCGTGTGGAGGCGCACACGCATCCGAAATGAGCGAATTAGCGACTATAAACCGACTGAAATGCATATCCACCTCATCAACTTGTTAATTTTGAAGCTACTAACGGTTATATTAGTAACGTACCAACATATGATAATTTATTGCTTGTTAGTAGTGTTGAAATTGGAGACAGATGTATGAATGAATTGGATATAAAAAGATGTTAAGTCTATTTTAAGACACAAAACTGCTTTAATGAAATACGTGTCAGTATTTTTGTTTCACTTTCCTCAAAATGGAAACATGTTACCTACCTAATTAGCTATTGCTTTTGGCCAATAAGAACTATTCTTTTAATAAATAAGTCAACTACTTACCTACATCTTATAGTAATAGGTTACGATGCCTTTACTTCCAACCAAGCAGATTATACTATTCTATTCTTTGACAAGTAGGGTTAACATGCGCGCCGCGAGATAATTTTGTCACCGCATTTTTTCGTGCGCGCCTAACTTCACTACGCCTAAAGCAAAGCATTATTCAGCGCGAAGTTCGCAACGCGCGAGAATACATACGTCAGTTTTGTAGTTTAAGGTTAATTGACGTTGTAATTTAATGGAATTACGACTCTATAGTGTCTTTAGTGGAATAATATCTGTGCGAGTGCGTAGGTTTAATGCTAAAAGTACTTGTAATTCAATTGTCTTTGCTAAGGTTAATGTTACTGCTAGAAAACATAATATTTTAATTATGAATACAAATGTCCCTTAATGGCTTATAAGTATTTCAGAAAAAAAGATATAAGGTTTTATTTGTATGTGTAATAAGAATTAATGGACTATTGTTATCACATAAATAAATAACTAATTGTCTTACTTAGGATTTCAATACCTGAACCTAAGAATTTGTATTATAATGGACAATGGTTTAATTATAAAACAAAATATCACATGTCTGTTATTTGTTGGGTATCTTAAAAAAACTCACTTGTCACACGAAAACTGAAGATGGAATCGAAATATTACTAAGAAAGTAGAGGTTGCTTCATTCGACTATTATTATAATATCTACAAAACCATCTGTCTATATTCAATAGGTACCTAGTTCAACTAACAGTTCAATTGATCGTTCTAAGTAATTAGACTGTACGTTTCAATAGTTTAATGAATTAAAAATTAAAAGCAACAATAAACATGAAAGACAATCACAGAACAGAGCCATAACAATCAATGTAAACGGTCGTACAAGTTCACACAATAATGGCATCCATTGAAGCGCCATTTAGGGAAACTAGTTCGTTATCAGTCCATCGCTGCTTAGAACACAAGACTAGGATAATGCAGGTATTTGATGTACATTGCTTGCTTTCATCAACGTGCATAATCACTCACAGAGCCATAACAATCAATGTAAACGGTCGTACAAGTGCACACAATAATGGCATCCATTGGATCGCCATTTAGGGAAACTAGTTATCTTTATCAGTCCATCGCTGCTTAGAACACAAGACTATGATAAGGTCTTTGGTATACATTGCTTGCTTTCATTTTTATCCATAGTTTTAATGTAATAGAGCCGCTCCATCATAGGAAGATAAGCATGTATGTTATAGATCTAGATATAGGTATGGGATAGCGATACTAGTAATCTGTGCTCATCCTATTTCGTAAGGGCATTAAACGATTCGATGAACCTCCATGTCAAATGATAATTTCCCTGGTCAGTCACAGGGATCGGGAAAAACGGATTAAGTGCCTTCAGAAATATCAAAACAACTGTGCCTAATATTTGTAGGTATTGGATTTTATAACCATCATTAGAGATCGAATATTATCTTCAACCCACTTGCGAATCTACAACGTGTAACATAAAGGGTATATGCATCGTGAAATGTGTGAATCTACCCATGAAACTGAACAACTTTCCCTAAGGAACATAGGTCGAAATACGAAAAAAAAAATTTGACTTCCCATACTAAATGAGCTATCAGCTGATGCATTTTGTATGGAAGGTCAAAATTTATTTTTCGTTTTTCGACCTATGTTCCTTAAGGAAAGTTGTTCAGTTTCATGAGTAGATTCACACATTTCTCGATGCATATACCCTTTATGTTACACGTTGTATAGTGTGAACGACGCCTTAAATATTGTCAATGTAGGTACCTATACCTACTGTAAACAGATCTCTGTTATAACCTCTATCTATCGTCATTATCATGTGTAATCTAGGGTTCAGATTGCAGTAGATTTGAATCTCTAGATTGCAGGGAAATTAATTATTTTTTATTGATAGGCGATATTAAATTATTTAATGGTCTGAGTTGTGAATGATGTTTGGCGGCAAAATTTCCCAAACTTGTAGTTCAGTTTCTGTGCCATCGCTAGGAGTAAGCATTTATTACTTTTTCATCGGATATTTAGTAATTAACAAGTTTGCCGAATTTTATTTATTAGGCAGCTTTTATTCTGTTTTAATTGGTTCCTCAATCTTCCACTGTTAGTCTGGTTTGTTGATTCAACGAAAAGCACAAAGAGTTTTCATGCCTCTGAGAGCTTTAACGTTCAAGTCCCTTTCGTTTCGGACGATTTGGTGATTAAACATCGTACGATGAAAAATCTCATCCATTGTTTAAATTTTGATACATAAACTGAAACGATAAACAAAAACGAAAATGTGCAATGACTGGATGTAAATTGAAAGCTCTCAATTAGGTATAAAACAGCGTCCAAGGTAGCAGTAAACTTGTTGCAGGAAGCCATTTTCTGTCTAGACGCGGCAATGGACATTCAATCGTGTAACGAGTATCAGGGCTGCCAATGCTGATAACGACATAATATTAATCCTTTATTAAGAAAAGAAATAAATTATCAGCTGTCTTAAGATCGTTCAAACTAATATAAAACGATTGAGAGTACCTACTTAAAATAGGATAGCATACTAGCAGCTCATCCTTCAAAAATGTCAAAAAATAAGCGTCATACGTCGCTCATTCATCTCGTTTTTTGTATATCTTTGTCAAAGTTACAAGGCTATCTTATAATTTCGAGTGAAATATTATAAAAAGTCATAATTTTTTCGAGATAAATCTGTAGATTATAAATCATGTAGGTAATACATGATATCATAGCATTACCAAGTACTGGAAGTATTTTGGCAACCCTGAGTACAATTAGCGAATTAGACGCTTGTATAGTAATTAAAGAAGAAATCAGGACGCGTCGCCAACACTAGTTATATACTATAATTGAATACCCTATTGAACTACACCGCGACCGGCTCAT
>JARACY010005757.1:0-20410 GCA_029255725.1 Scrobipalpa atriplicella | reverse complement strand
TTCAAGTTAATCGGGTAGGTAAAGGTAGTTTGCAATTACGCTTTTGTATAAGCATAAAGCCGAGTCTCCGGCGCACAATCATCTGACAAAACATAGCCCCGCGGGGTGGGGCAGAGAGGGGAAGGGAAATGTTTGAGAAACCTTTCCCCTGTCTGCCCCGCGGTGGTATGTTTTCTTGGTTTTGTCAGATGTTTGTGCGCTGGAGACTCGGCTAAGGACATAACGCTCATCCGCGGAAAAAACGGCACTAATGACATTTACCACATTTTACAGGAGGCAGCTTTAAAGTTTTTAAATTTTTTGTTATCAAATACAAACTATGTATCGAAAGTAACTGTGTCGCAAAGTAGTTAATATTATTCTACCAATATTTAGCTATTTAAAAAATACTATTATTACGTATCCAAAGTAGCTAAACTCTTTAAAATTATCATAAACCATGATGACAACCTACAGTTGTGTCATTTTTCTACTAAACATTATTTTTTAATGTAGTTGTGACATCATAAACGCTATGGCAGGGTAATGAAAATTCGTCAAAAATAAATCTGGACCCCATGGTTCTTCCTCCAGGTAGGGTCGCGCGCTCCCTGCGAAAGACCAAGCCCCGGAAGGCCCCTGGCATCGACGGCATCACCAACATGGCCCTCCGAAATCTGTCCCAGCGTGGCATAGCAACCTGCACCCGCCTATTTCACGGGGTACTAAGAACCAGCTTCTTTCCAAAAGAGTGGAAGACTAGTGTGGCAGGAGCCCAAGCAGGGCAAAAATCCACAAAATCCCGAGAGTTACCGGCCCATAACTCTCTCCAAGGTCTTTGAGCGCTTACTCCTGGGGTTCCTGACGCTCCACATTATCGCGCGCCGCGTGCAGTTTGGTTTTCAAGCGGAGAACTCAACTATACCCTGCAACTGTCCAGAGTATTACACCAAATGGCCGTGAATATCAACAAAAAGGAGCACATGGTAGCAGTATTTCTGGACATGGAAAAGGCCTTCGACCGGGTGTGGCATACTGGTCTGATCTACAAGTTGGCCACCACCAACCAACGTCCCTTGCCGCCGGGTTCACATCATAGCCACCTTCTTAGATCACCGCTATTTCAAGGTGAGGGTGGAGGACCACGTCTCCACCGAGCGGAATAACAGCCGGAGTCCCGCAATGCTGTCTATATCCAGCCTTTTATTCGTTGTACACTGACGACATCCCTTTCGGCGACAGGACAGAACTGGCCTTATACGCCGATTATGCCGCCTACTTCACTTCCTCTACCAGTGCTGACTTCGCCGTCACAAGGCTTCAAAAGGCGCTGAACTTGCTACCCGCCTGGCTAAGCAAATGGCGACTAGCCGCCAATGCCTGCAAGACCGTGGCCATCATCGCCACCGCATCATACCGCCACGACACCTATCATCCACGCTCTCATTCAGATCTGTCAATCCATCCCTTGGTCTGGTCTCTCACGGTTAAATACATTAATAAATTTCGACTTCCCATTCCGAATGTAATTTTAGAAAACAACCATGACGTAACTCTAGCGATTTATCATCAATGTTGCCAAAATACCGTGCAAAATTACTACGAAATAAAAAACAAAATGAAATTTTGTCAACAGTAAGAACAACTTTATCTTATTATATTTAAACGAATTGGAGCTAAACCGGCACAAAATGCATTTAATGTCGTAATTATGCTTAAAATAAATGAAAATCTGGTGTAAGAATGACACAAAGAACAATTGTGCCGATATAGTTCCACCATTACTCTTTGGTAAATTAATGAAAGCCTGGAGTAAGAATGACGCAAAGAACAATTGTGCCCACATAGTTCCAAATTTTAAATAAATTTAATGTCTCAATTAACTTTGTGTCGATGTAGCTCCTGAACACGTCCGCACTCAGCAGAACTCCCCGCGAAACTGGCGATTGTGACGTTCTTGATCCAAGAGGGCGAAAATTTTGTATCAAAGTAAGAACGGCACTGCGCCGTCTAGGGGTAAATACTGGAAATACGAATGTGCCGTCTTTGCTCCGGATTAGCGATGGGCGGGTGGAAATTTCCCGTGCTCGAAATATTCTCTTCGGAGAATATTCTCGGAAAGTTTCCATTGTGCTCGAAAGTTTCCCTGGGACCGAGAACATTCAGTATTGAATATACATTTAATTGTAATCAATGAAAGCTTATTCAGTAATGTGTAAAACTAATAAAAAATCAATAAAACATTATGAAGGTACTTTAAATAGCTTGAAACAGCCATAGTAAAGGATTTATTTCAGAAGGTTTTCAATTAAATTATAAGATTTAGATTTAAATGCATCTAAAATACTAGATTTAAGTACAATGAAATGAACTATACTTTTACGGGTTTTTTCATTCATTGCAACACTTACGACAATTCCACGCTTTTATACTTAAAAATTATATATTAATTTAGTCGTACTACAGTCGGACAAATTTAACCTTTTCACCGCCACTGACGCGTATAGCCGACAGCTCGCAACTTGCCCTCAGCGCCATAGTCGGCTATAGCTGACAAAAAGTAGTAAACTAATTTATGTTAATAAACTTAACTGGAAATTTTAGAACTGTATATTGTTTTTATTTCGGAAATTTAATCTTGAGGAAATCAGTGTAATTTTGCAGATATGTCCCAGTTTTCCGAGAATTTTGATATAATTGCATGCTATTATAAAAAAAATATATAAAAAGTAAGGATAGGTAGTTACCTACTCTTTGTCGGAAAACCACTTCTTCGGTAAAACATTTAGTTTAGTCGGGTTCTGATTCTATTCTTTGTTGCGCACGTGCACTTTATAGCAGCGATTACATTACCCGGCCGACCAGGCCCAATTTAGGGTAGGGAGCTCAAAACGGCAAGTCTAATCGCAGTAAGGAAGTAAGGATCCTGATTAAGGGTGATCGTGCCGTCCCGACCGTCCTACCTCCTGATTTCGGATGCGAATCGGGTAATGTGATCGCAGTAAGGGAGTAAGGGAGCTCACGCTCAGTCGCTGCGCGGCGTTCAGTGCGAGCGGACGTTTTTGTCAATTAGCGGTAATAAAATACGCGTTGAAAATGTCCATCAAACATAGAAATAATATCACTTATACTCACGAGATATAGTATAATATTATTTCTAAGCCATCAAACAAGAAATGCGATTAAATTTTGAATGAATACGTGTATATAGTGAGAGACATGCCGTATCTGATCTCAAATCTATTGCATTTACATCCTAGGCTCCAACAGAAAATGTTTATTTATCTTTTTCTTCATGTCGTATGAGTTTCGAGTCGATCGACCCGATGAACCCTAATGTCAGAGTTTTCAAACCGCCCAATAGCACACCTAATAAGCCTCTGACATGGTTTGTGTATCGACCCACTGACAAAAACAGCTACCGGGACCGACGGCTTATGTCCTCCGAAGCAGGCTTTTTTTTGTTTCATACAATCAGGAGGTTCAGATTTTTCAATGGTAGATACTATTAAATGTATGTTTGTTAATTCATTATTTAATTATGACCGCAATGCGGCAAGTTTTGTCCCAGTTTATCGATATTTGAAGAGCGCAGGAGCCATCCTTCCCGTACAACGGTCAAATGACGACTGAGTTAGGGAGACGGCGG
Organism: Scrobipalpa atriplicella; assembly: GCA_029255725.1. Taxonomy (NCBI): domain Eukaryota; kingdom Metazoa; phylum Arthropoda; class Insecta; order Lepidoptera; family Gelechiidae; genus Scrobipalpa; species Scrobipalpa atriplicella. The sequence goes on along the minus strand of JARACY010005757.1, from coordinate 16,782 downwards.
CCGGGTAATGTAAATGAAACGCCCTTAGTAACGGCCCTGCTCACCGGCCCGGCAGAACGGGTAATGTAATCGCTGCATGAAAAATCATCATAACTTTAGACTATCTTTATTTGAATTCAGCACACAGAGAATATTCTCGAGAATTTTGGGAAACTTACGGAGAATATTCTCGGGAACATAGGAAATATACGAAACAATAAGTGTTTCTGACATGTAAAACATCTAAAACAGTTCATACATTTGAAATTTAGCTATTAGCATATAAAAAGAAAATAAAATCAAGACTTAACACCAATGTTCTCCTAAATTCTCGTTCCATCGGAAACTTTCGAGTGCGTTTCAGAGAATATTCTCGCGCCGGAGAATATTTCGAGAACGGCACAACGCTACTCCGGATGCATTTATACTCAAGGGTAATTATGCCATTAAAAACTCGATTTTGGAAAAAATGCAATTGTGCCGTTTTTTCTGCGGATGAGCGATAAGATGGCCGTGTTTTCTTATGTGTGTGTCCTGGGCCCTGTTTTATTAATCTACAAGTTACAAGTTACAAGTGAGTCTATGGTAACTCTATGAACTTAAAAATCTCGACTACACTCGACTACAGGAACATTATACAAGTTAAAGAACAGCACCAAGGACATTATACTATACTATTTAATCTGTGAGCACCAACGAAAAAAGTTATATGAAAAGTTTTTAATCTTTTCATTGATGGCAAAAATTATTTTGGGGGTTTATGATCGTTATGATGGTGATTGTGCGTGATAGGTCGTCATCTCTGAAGTTCTTGGACTTCATATTCAGAGTTAGAGCTCTTTTCGAAAATTATTTTTTTTATACAAAATTAACATTTCGGCGATTTTGAACTGTGGGTTGACACTATAAGTTATAAATGTGAACCCATTTCAGGTTTAAACAAGATATACTTCAAGATATTAAATTTAACAAAAATAACACTTGTAATCAATATCACCTAGGTACGAAGTCCTGTAAACTTGTAGACCACTTGTAGACATTTTACAGTTGTATTTTCTGTGAACACCTGTAAATACAGATTAAAAATTTATCAAAGGGAAAAATCCAAAAACTGTAAATTTATTCATTTATCACGAAAAAAAGAAAGGTTTTTGTCATTACAAACTTATTTTCGTAGTCCTCTCCCTATATCTAATATGGGGACAACAGCAAAGTTAAGTTTGTCCGTTCGTCCAGTGCATATTTTAATATGAAAAAAGTCTTTTCAGTGGTTTCTTCCCTTTAAATTCTCCCAAGTTGGTACGGAAGCCTCGGTGAACGAGTCTAGTCAAAATTTTAGCCAGCGAAACTGAAAATTTTCTCCGGAACGAGCAAATTTGGTACCCCATTATAAGTAAATCTGGATCACAAATGAGGAGGTATTGGCAACACTGCAAAATGGTTTTTTCCCTAACTCCATGCCGCGCGGGCGGCGGCAGCGTGTCAAATATATATTGCCTAGGTCATCTCTAATCTCCGACACTTGCGTCTAGGCACACCCAAGACGAGACGTAAATCAGAACGATATAAAATCAGTTTTTCATTTTCATCTCTTTGTCGTAGCAGAATCATGAGTATCGGTTGAAAATACATACCTACATTAAAGTTTTCCCTGGACTAAGTAGTTTTTTGATTTAGGTAAGTATTGGATTTTAATTTCTTTTTTGTTTCAATTATTATCTATGATTCCGTTAACTTTTAAGCGTTAGGTTATAATTATTAATCAAGAATTTATGCATAACCCTAAGAAATAATTATTAATATTGTGTTATAATATTGATAATTAATATAAAACTTTATTTAATTTTAGAATAGAATAGTATAGAAAAATCTATACATAATAATAAAATCTCTAGAGGGGCCGTGTCTGTACATTGAATATTTTTGTGAAAAAATTATTCGCCTTGTTAAAAAAAAATAATATATTTTTTTTTTTTTTTCTGATACTTTACGTAATTTAAAAAAACTAATTTCATGGTTTTCGGTTTTAAATCAGCCATTATTTTTATATTAAAATTTAAGTAACTGTACCCGAGTGAAGTCACAACGTAACGTAAGATTTGGTTTCTTGTGTAGAATGAAAACTATTTGTACTATGTCTTTTAAAATAGCAGTGAAATTAATGTGCCCTACCGTTGTTATTTCACTGCTATTTTAAAAGACATAGTACAAATAGTTTTTATTCTACACAAGTATCCAAAAATAAATATGTTTTTTTTTTTTTGAACAAGGCGAATTGCAATAGGCATTATTAACGACATTAAGACCAAAACAATTTTATCAAAGAATTTTTAGAATTTTTGTCTGTCTGTATGTTACCACATCACGCCAAAACTGCTGGACCGATTTTGATGGGACTTTTTTATTTGACTATGTGTTACCTAGGTTCAAACTTAGGATAGAAATAATCACGTCACCTGACTTAGGGGGTAGGCAGCAAGTTGAATTTTGTTTGTTTTTTAACCGATATGGATGAATTTTTTTTTATTCGACTGAGCGTTACCTAGACTCAAAGTGAAAATACAAATAATCAAGCCACCTGACTTAGGGGGTAGGCAGAAAATTAAATTTTGATTGTTTTATAACCGATTTTCAAGGGACTTTTATATTCAACTCAGTGTTTTTTTTATTTATCGAGAGTCAAACAAAGGACAGAAATAATCACGCTTCCTGACTTAGGGTATAGGCAGGAAATTGAATTCTTATTGTTACCTAGAATCATTGAAAGCTCATTGAGCGCGCGAAAGCGTGTTTTTCATACTAAGACAAAGGTCAGACAATGAGAACATGCTTCCGCGCGCGGGCTATAGATCCCGCTCCTACGAGCGGAGAAGCGTTTTCAGCATGTTGGACTCTGCGTGTTTTCCATACAAACCGGGCGTACGAAGTCGCGGGCACAGCTGGTCTTTATTATGTCACCAGTCAATGAACATAAATACAATTATTTATACTTAAATCTGAACTAAAGGCGACAAAAAGGTTTAGCTCAGCTCAGCTCATTTTATGGTGATTAGATAATTTTATTGGTTTTTCAAAATTATTCTATTGTTGATCTACATAAGGTTAAGAAAAAAAACTTTTATTTTTATATAGTCTAGATAGAAGCTAGATAATTATTATCTCTTTCGCCTATTTATTTATACCTACTGTACCTACCTACTTACTTACTTCCATGCTGGACTGGGAGTGATAGAAAAACATAGAATGTACCAGCAGCATCTCCTCCCGTGCATGCTGTAAAAAACAGCTAAGGGAATCGAGGGTTTCAGTGTATTGCAATTTAGGCGGTGGGCTGACAACCTGTCACTATAGCAATATACATAATAATCACCTGTATAATAAATTATCCTCAAAACTTGTCAGACGTGGCGGAATTACCTTTATTTAGGTCGTTTTTGCTCTGCTTACCCCAATAGGGATAAAGGCGTGATTATATGTATGTATGTGTGTATGTATGTACCTACCTACTTTATGCTGTAAATATATTTTATCCTTAAATTATCTTAATCTATGATTTATTATTGACTAGAAAATGTATAACTAGAAATAAAATATTGAATTTCAGTTACTGTTATATTTTTAGACATTAACAATGACATCAGCGTTTGTGCAAAGCGGGGAATTCCCTGAACTTGTACCAATAAACTCGATGCAGCGGCACTATAAACAAACCATAACCAATGAAGGTTAAAATCTGCGTACAATCATAATAAGATACGAAAGCTACTCTCTTGATTTTCGAAAGATATTTCCAAAAGATATTTCGCCTTTTCCAAAAGACGTTAGTTCCGAGAGATATTTAGAACACTTAGATACATTGAATCATATCACATATCCAAATCATAACATTTTTGTTTCTAAATTACTACCCTTCATTTCTATACGATAGGTTTTAAAATTTATTAAATGTATATTTTCATTATACAGGATGTAAAAAAAACTATTGCGTTTCTTTAAAGCACAATAAGCACACGTTCTACTAATGAACAACCGCACAAATTTTATTTACCTAGGCACAAAAATATAAACTTTTTTTTTGCCTTCCCCATACAAAATTTGTAGATGAGATGACGTTTTTTTATAGAAATTCAATCTTTCCAGATGACGCTGCACGTCATTAATTCACCCTGTAAATGACGCCGATAAAATTTTAACACTGATAAATGCTGGACCTGGACTTGATACCAACTTCGAAGATCGCTCAAACTATCAACCAACTCTATCAGAAGCAATTGCTGCGCTGGGTGACTATGAATAAGTTCAAGCTCTTGTAGCTCGAGGATCTAGCAACGAACAAGAAGATGAAATAGAAGAAGGTGAAAAGTTGAATGTGAGATTAGAAGTCGTGAATAATAAACACTATAACATCACGAACTTTTTAGTGGATATCGGATCTGAAGACACGCATGCTAAACGAGAGAGTTTTAGTGATTCTGATGTAAGTTTGATCCACTTGTTTCATATTAATGAATAAATATGATATTAACGTAATAAATTAATAGAATAGAAAATATTTATAGAAGAACGTATTAAATTGAATTCTAGTAGGTACTTAGATAATTTTGTATTTGAAACATGGATAAGACTGAACAATCCAATTCCAGTTACGAAAGCCTTGACAATCTTAAACAGATTTATAATTCAGCACAAGCTTCAGGAAATATTGATTCAATCAAATATGTCTATCCTATCTTTAAAAGATCGGCTTTGGAATATTATGAAGAAAGCAAAGACCTAAACGAATTAATGCAAAGAAAACACTTTGCATTTACGAGCTTAATAACTCTCTGCAACAAACTAAATTCTTCTGATTTTGGTATATCTGAAGATTTTTGTTTGAAGTACTTTGATAGTCTTATAAAAATTTTGAAACGTTCTGATACAACGGCTGTAAATAGCAGGGGATACATGTTATTAAGTGGATACATGACAATTTCGACCAGTAATTTAAATAATAAAATAATTTTGTTACAAACATTGACAACTTGTTTGTTATATAACAAAGTAAACATTTTAGTTTTTGAAGATAATGAGATTCCATCAAATAAATGGTGTAAAAATCTGTTATTATACGTTTTGTTTGATGACTACAATTTGCAAAATTTAGAAATAATGGATGAAATTGATAAGCTGGATGATTTATACACCAATTGTAATCAAAATGTTACGGATGTTGTTTTATTAGCCTTGGTTAACAACCAACATAACATCAAACTTAACAAGCACTTTGTAAGTGATTTAATTTATGCAATCACACTCAAACAACAATTGCTAGACCTGTTGCCTAACGAAATCCAACAGGTTCAAGATGTAATAACTGAAATGAAAATAGAAATGATTCTGCAATATTGTGCCCGTACTGAAGACGATAATATGTTGTCTCTGCTATTCCTTCAAGATTCTATAGAATATTATACAAAATATCCATTTGAGGTCATTAAAGTTTTAACGAATTCCAACAATAATGTACGTGTCGAAAACTTTGTAGAATTGCATCAGTTATTTGAGATAAGTCAGATCGATTTAGAGCGTCAAATTGAAATAATATTGCAACAAAACCGGAATGAGCCTTTCAACAAATTGAAAAATAAAATATCTTTCGAATTGGCAAAAAACATCATAATATCTGTTATTTTTCCACGTTATGAAAGATATTATAGCGAACTGAATACTTCGGACAAAGTTTTAGAGAGCATCCACTTAGTGTCATCATCAGATATAAATTGCGCTTGTTACAATATGAATACAAACTGTCCATTACATCAAACAACGGAATGTTGTGATTTGCTTTATGTTTTGAACGTATCCATGGCAAAATTAATTTCCTGTAGCACATATCCATCAGAACAAATGCTTCACCTTTTATGTACCTTAGTTTCTGGTATAAATAAAGCAAAGCAAATAATTGAATTGATCAATGCATTAGAAACAATTGATGAATATAACATGGATTTAACTGATATGCAGTTAAATAAGTTTCTTTCCGAATTAACTGCTGGTAATTATGAACAGGCAGTTCATGAGTATGTCGTTGCGCATTCTTTTCCTGGTACTTACACAAAATCAGTAACCCAGCTAATAGATGAATTGAAAGCAAATAAAGTTGAAATCACCGACTCCATAATTGAGATGTTTTATAAAATACAGGAGTGTTATGAAAAAAAATCACCTACTTTACCACTGATTTTAGAATTTGGTAAAATTAAGTCCTGGGATAGGACACAAATTTCACAATGGGCTTTGATTACAAGAAAAAACGCTTTGAACGCGGTTAGTGATGAAGAAATACTTGCAGTTATAAAAAGAACAATTGAAGTGACTATTAAACTTGAACTAAGAGATGTGCAGCTTCTATCCGTTTTACTAATGATACAATCAAATATCGGGAAAGGAAGACTAGCTCAAATCAACACAGGAGAAGGAAAGACTCTTATCATAGCAGTTTTAGCTGCATACAGTGTTTTCAAAGGACATAAAGTAGATATTTACACCAGTTCGCATGTTCTAGCCATTCCGCAGTCGGAAGAATATAAAGATTTTTTCCAAGTTTGTAGGATATCAGTTACTCACAATATTAATCCCCAGAGTAATTATAATTGTGATGTAATTTATGGAACAAACCACTCCTTTCAACGGGATGTTTTATTAGACGAATACCGAAAATCTGGAGTAAGAAAAGAGCGGAAGTATGATGTTGCTATAGTTGATGAGGTTGATAATATGTTGATTGATGGCAATAATTGGATTCTCCATATTTCCAGTGAAATGCCCGCTATGAATTATTTAGAGATATTACTAGCAGCCATTTACATACAAGTTAATGCAACAGCCAGTGCACTTGTGGAGAGAAATGGAACAACATTTTATTTACAAGAAGAAAATAATATTAATGAACAAGGTAATGTCAATTCAGTGGTTCAAGAGATTCCAATAGAAGGAAGTAAAAGGGATTTCATTATAAAATGTACTGAAAATCATTTGAGAAAACTAATACGCGATACAAATGGATATGACGAAATTGAAAAAGGTTATCCTAAAATTATAGTGCCAAATCACTTGAGAGATGTAATTTGCAAAGTTCAACTAAAACGATGGATCAAAAATGCAATAAGTGCCATATTTAATTACAAAAAAGACGAGGATTATATATTAAATAACGGAGAAATTACTATAGTAGATGCTGATAACACAGGTGTGATGAAAAAAAACTCACACTGGTGTGCTGGATTACATCAGTTTCTTCAAATTAAACACGGAGCTAAAGTGCAACAAGAAAATTTTACAACAAATTTTATATCCAATATCGGACTTTTTACTCGATATAACTCCATTTATGGATTGACAGGAACTTTGGGCAGTGATGATACACGATCATTTCTAGATACAACCTATAATGTTGACTCAGTCATAATTCCCCCGTTTAAACTAAAACAACATAAAAGTTTAAAACCCATTGTTATAGCTACAAACGAAACTAAGTATATGGAAATTGCTAAAAGTTGCATTTGCAAACTTCGAAACGGCAGGGCGGCACTTATTATTATGAAATATATTAAAGAGACATATGAATTGGCCGAAGTTTTCTTAAAACAGTTCAAATATGATGAGTCTAAAATAAAACTTTTTAAAACAGACGATGATTCAGACATCGTTAAAAGACCATTGAAACCTGGGGATGTGATAATCACTACAAACATAGCTGGGAGGGGAACAGATATTAAACTAAGTAAAGATGTTGAAAAAAATGGAGGTTTGCATGTTTGTTTAACTTTCCTCCCAATCAACTCCAGAGTTGAACACCAAAACATTGGTAGAACATCAAGAAAAGGAAATAGCGGAACAAGTCAATTGATCTTGTGTGATCCAAAACAGCACGATATTGTAGTTTTAAAATCATTACGGGATATTCAAGAAATAAATGTTACGAGGGGAGCGTTAGAAACAGTTAACAGAATTAAAATAAAGGACCAAATCTTTCACAAATTCTGTAAACTATTGGATAGAATTGAGGGTAGTGATCATGATGTAAAGGAAATTGAACAAAAAGCTGTTGAGGAACGGTTTGCTCATTGGTTAATTTTAAATGAAGATAAAATGAGTGGAAATTCAAATGATATATATGAATTATTTGATGGTTTTATATCTGAAATCCTTGAAGATGATAAGGCTAATAAGTTAATTAAAAATCCATACATGTTTGTACTGATTGGTAACAAATTTTTGGTGAATAAAAATTACCAGCGAGCTGTCAATGAGTATACCAATGCTATTATCCTAGATCACTGCTTCGCTGAACATGCGTATTATAATCGTGCCTGGGCTAAGCTCAGTGAATATGGATATGATATAGATGAACATGAGCATATTATTAACGAATCCATTAGAGATTTAATAAAAGCTCGTAAGTTGATTCAAGATAAAGAATATGGCTTGCATTTACTACAAACTGCATCAAAAGGTGAAGTATTTTGCGAACAAGTGAGTCAAAAAATAAATCTTTATGGTATTCAAAAGAATACTATTGATCTTGCGATTGGTCCTGATAAAGATGAATTAAATGAACAAATCAATAAATTAACAGAAGAATTAAACAACGAAGATTTGCCATCAGATTGCAAAGACATCATAAAAGAACAGATTGAAAATTTAGAAGAAAGCAAGAAAGATATAGGGGTGATTGGAAGAGCAAGACAAAACAAACGTAATATTACTATTGAGAGCCTTGGCGACGATTTTATTCCTGAAGATGACAGAGTTAAATATAAAGATGAAATTACTGAATTCAAGAGAAATGGTTGGTTAGGCGGCTTTAAAATAACTGAAGTAAAACCTATTGACTGGTCCTCCGTATTTGGTTTATTGGCGATAGGATTTGGACAGTTATTAATAGGCGCTGCTATGGCAGTTTTTACACTCGGCGCTGGAGCATCATTTGGTATGGGTTTAATATCTGAAGGAATCAGTGATATAATTACGGCTGTCAAAGATGGAATCATAAACAGAGATTTTAACTGGGCTACTTGGGCTCTTATGAAAGTAATAAGCATTGCAGTATCAGTTGTGTGTGCTGGTTTGAAAGCTATGAAAGATGTTGCGCGCACAGCTTACGCTGGTACTAAAAATGTTCTTGCACAGGGTGCAAGGGCGTTTACTCATGTCAGGAAAGAAGGATGGAAATTAGTTGCGAAGAAAATGGGAGTTGAATTAGCAAAAGGAGTAGCCAAAGAAATAGTCACTGACCTAGTAAGTTATGGCATCGATTTAGCGCTTATTCCAAAAATAGAGGAAACAATTATAAAAAATGTAAAAAAGCCTATTCAAGAGGCGCTTATAAAAAATCCTAAAGTAGTTCAGATGCTCAAACTTGATGAACAAAACGGAAACGATAATTACAAAAAGCTGATTAAAAGTATAGCATTTAAATTGCTAACTCCTGAAAAAAATAGCAAGTTAAAAACTATAGCTTTACATATTGCGAACAAAGCAGCAATAAGAAAAGGCTATAAAGTGAGTCGAGCAGCTATCACCGCAGCTATTGGCGCATATGATTTTGCAACATTTACGTCAGACTTTATTAAGAAATTGAATTCAGAACTAGACAGAATAAAAATTTCAAGCAAAACTGATGATGGTCCACCTGAAAATTTAGAAAGCAATGGCAACGAGAACCAAGATTGTGATAATGAATATGAACAAGTAGCTGAATCTGCAGAAAAGGAAGATGATAATATTGATCTAAGTAAATACGGGCAGCCAGAGGAGCAGGTACGAATGAAAAAGAAAGTTCAAAATACCGATAAGCTATCAGATGAAATTTCTGGAATGGTCTCAACAAACATGCTACGAATTTTAAAAGGGCAAGTTATTAAACCTTTTACACAATTAGGCGTAGGTTACGCAGCTGACAAAATGACTACAAAACTAACATCAATAGATAAAACTATTGAAAATTATAGGAAGTCGAGACAAGATAATAGTAATGCTAATGACCAATCATGAATAAAGTTGATAAAAGAAATTATTTAAAGTTAATAAATAAACGTTTCAAAGATGTACATCCAGCATATCTTATTCATTTCCATACAGGAAGTAAAGTGATTGGGTTGTGTTGTGCGGTGGGAGACCCATTAGATGTAGTTGACTTGTGCCTGCAACAGAATCGGCAGCAGTGGTGCCGATTCTGTTTATACCCAACTTAACTAATTTTTTTAATTTTTTTTATTTAACAGTTTATTGTACACAAAAAAATACAAAGGATAATACATATAAAAACAAGACAAAACAGGTACAGCTCATTTCTAAAAAGAAATCTCTTCCAGCAGACCTAGGCTAGAGAAATAGCATACTGTGAGGCAGATATGACGTGCACAATTATAAGTAAATATATTTTATTTGTTTATATTTTAGATCACTTCTGTCACTTTCTAAAATTTTAATAAAGTAGAGACAGAAATACAATAGCTGATTATAAACCTGTCAAACAGACGTTACTCGCCTTAAATAAGATGACACGCTCTATGGTCTCGAGCTCGACTTATTTAAGGCGAGTAACGTTATTTTGACAGGTTTGTAATCAGCGGTTGTATTTCTGTCTCTATTTTATTTAAATTTTAGAAAATGACAGAACTAAACTAAAATTAAGTAGTTAAGTTGGGTTACAAACAGAATCGGCGCCAGTCAGTGGTAGGAATTCGTGTTTGCAAAATACGCGACTTAACTAATATAAGTCCATACTTGTCACTTTCTATCATGAGAGAACAGAACGGGATGGCAATAATTTTAGTTGAAATTTAGTTTAGTCGGTATAGTTACGAATCGGGCCCAGTGCCTGCCTAGTCTAAGTTAATTGGTTATTTTTAAGTTGCTTTGGGAAAGTTTAACGTTTGCACGATCTAATATAATAATAATAATAGTACCTACCTACGCAAGGGCTACTATAGGTACTATCTAAATATAAACAGTGCTAAAGTTAGGTATATGGTGTATAATATATAGGTACTTAGTAGTGTTCGGTTTGTTTAATTTAGGTAAACTAAACAAACATCCTTAGTCATATTTATTTTAACATATATTTTAATATAAGTATATTAAGTTTGTATGTCGTATATCATATTGTAATTGTATCTTACCCTGGTTATTATTATTATTAAATAGCAGTCTCTATTTTTTCCCTAATATAAGGGTCTCCCAATCATCTGTATTTGAGGCATTTTTTTTTATATTTAGGTTATTGTTCACGAGAAACTACACACCAATTTTTTACATAAATTGTAACTCTACATTGTACCTATTAGTTATAGTATAAAAATAACTCTACCAACTTTGTATCGATTATTTATCTTTGTAAGTACTTGTCTAATAAAATGTATAAATAAGTGGTTTATTAATTGTTTTATTCACAACATTATTCATTCATAATCACATTAATCACAATCTTATCATTTGATCCCACTGTCGACCAAAGGCTGTATATTCCGTCCGCAGTACTCTTGCAATCATATCTTATCATTCATACTTACTTGGTATGGTATACCTACATAGGTACATACATAAAATCACGCCTTTATTAATGGGGTAGGCAGAGCAAACACGGACCTAAACAAAGGTCGTTCCGCCTATAGTATGGTAATTATAGTCATGCCTTTATCATTTACGGGGCAGGTAGAAGTAGAAGGTAACGCCTTCATGAAATTTGACAAAATATTAAAGGCAATTTCAGATTGAAATGAATACAAAATGGAACTGAAACCATAGCTTCCCTCTAGAACAGTAACGGGAAAAGAAGCAGCTGCACAACAGTCTGTCTATGTTATCATAATAGAATAATATTGTAGACGTAGGTACCCAGCGGGCCTATAATGCGCACTGTAGACTTCGTTTTGTCTACACATTATGTCTTTCGTTGCGCACTTCACAACGGAAAATGACAGGCATTATTCATAGTGAAGTATGCAACACATGTAGACAAATCGAAGTCTACAGTGCTCATCATAGCCCTGCTGCAGCTAAGAAGTAGTTTACTTTACCACCTCGCCTCGGGTGTTTAACGTTAGTCATGTCATGTCATACCTACATAATTAATGACTGCGCATCCAAATTATAGCAGAGTGGTACGAGTAGGGTACACCAATAATTACACCTTATAGGCACTCATAGAAGTAGGGTAGGTACAGTCTGTACAGTCAACCAAGGAGTTAGGGAGTTACTGACTAAAACGTAGTAATTATATGCTCAGTGTTACTGACCAGCAGCCCGCATAACATGCAGCCGTAATAGTAATTTTTAGTCACATCTATTTGTTAAATTATATATATGGTTTGACGTAATAAGCCCATGGGTTTGACAGGTATATGCGATATATATTTATAAGAACATTAGACTATCCCATGTTTACTGGTTGGAACATCATGGAAAAACCCTTATCCGTTTCCTTAAGAGGTTAGGCTCCGGTCATGTTTGCATGTCCCTTCTGGCGTTTTATGACCTGTACGCATAAAGCACTGAAACACCAAAGTACACTACAGTAAATTTATTACTAAATACACGTGTAGAACATGTTAAATTATAATAAAACAAGATATTTATCGCATTGTTTTCAACGACGCGCTATTGACAAAATGACATCCACAACATAACCCTCGAGTCGTTCGAATGGCCGCCGTACTTTTTTTTAAATTCTCCTAAAAGGGAGAAGCAAAATACACAGGCCATACAGCCAAAGTCAAGTTATCTAACATATTTGACGCCGAACAAAAAATGTACCCCATGCATGTGACATTTGACAGTTGTGTTGTGGAGGCCAACTTTTAAATCTATAATTGTCATTTTTTTTTTTCGCTGAATAAATATTTGCAATAAAATGATGGGATGGGCCCGATTCGTAACCATCCCGACTTAAGGTGATTCCTACCGGCAAATGGTTGTTTTTAAAAGGATATTTCTCCTAAACGGAAAATTCTAAATAATATACATCTAAGAAATTAGTTTATGGGCTACAATTGCAACCACATTGCAACGTTTGAAAATATTCTAGTTCATAAATAAGTAAGCTAAAAAAATCTGAACATAAAGCTGTTTTTATCAGTAAATTTGATATTCCTTCTAAACTATTAGCAGCACTTTCACGGTTCCTTCGGGAAATTAACCGTATTATGATTATCTAAAATTGGTACGTTGCATTTTTTTATCCGACGCTTATTTTTTATGGAATTAGCTTTTTTGTGCGTTTAGCGCACATTTTTGACGTGGCCACGGACGTAACCACCACGCCGTAGCGCGCGGTGATTTGAACTATATTCTAAGGCATTACGGGCGATGGTTGCATAATATCTTGAAATCAACCTTTTTATTTGCTGTGGGGTTACGCTTACGCCTTAACTAAATCTCAACTAAAATTATGGCCATCCCGTTCTGTTCTCTCATGATCATGAGTCATGATCATGCATAATAGAAAGTGACAGGTATGAACTTATATTAGTTTAGTCGCGTATTTTGCAACCACGAATTACCTTCATAAAATTAATCTGTTTGGTATTAGTGGCTAGGTATATCGTTAAATTATCGATGCTATGCATCGTTAATATGTTTTTTCTATTATAATTCTGTAACTTCTACAATTTTCTGAACTAAACAAACATTTTTTTGAAATAATTTTTAGTCGCTATTTTGACGAGCAGTCTGGTAAGTGATTGAAGGTTATTGACCCGTAGCGTAGGTACCACAGAGCAGATTTGCTTTGTGGTAGGTACCGTACCGTATACGGGCTATAGGCTACATCTTTTGAGTAAGGTGGAGTAAGTATAGATTTTATTTGCCTACACCCTACACCTAAAATGTTTTTTGTGTGCCATGAGACAATATTAGGTTTTGACAAAGAATACCAGGCTCTGACAAAATATTACCTATAATAATTAGACTCTGATTCTGAATTTGTGCCTGCATTTAGAAATGTGTACCTACGGCGCTTAGAAGCCGCCGTTTTATCTAAAACCGGGAGATACCCAGAACATGAATTTTCACCGACGTTTTATCTAAAACCGGGAGATTCCCGGAACATCAATTTTCACGACGTTTGCGAGAAAAAGTCGATCGCCATGGTGTGTTAAATTTTATATTTATAGTTTCTGATGATCTTCAATCAATCAATCTATCAATTTATTTATTTGCAATAAATGTGGTGGTGGCACGCAGGCAAGATGTTAAATACAAGGATTTTCAGATCACACATTTAACCAATTTTGGCATGCAAAATGAAATCATACATAAAATACCTAACCGGTAATACCTTCACTAAATAATCGTGAGAAACATACATACCTACCTATGTGATACATGCATGATACCTACATAAGCTTCTATATTACAGTGGAATAATATTTAGGTATCATTCCCACGAGAAAAACTCATTATAAAGGCACAAATTCAGAATCAGAGTCTAATTATTATAGGTAATATTTTGTCAGAGCCTGGTATTCTTTGTCAAAACCTATTATTGTCTCTTGGCACACAAAAAACATTTTAGGTGTAGGGTGTAGGCAAATAAAATCTATACTTACTCCACCTTACTCAAAAGATGTAGCCTATAGCCCGTATACGGTACGGTACCTACCACAAAGCAAATCTGCTCTGTGGTACCTACGCTACGGGTCAATAACCTTCAATCACTTACCAGACTGCTCGTCAAAATAGCGACTAAAAATTATTTCAAAAAAATGTTTGTTTAGTTCAGAAAATTGTAGAAGTTACAGAATTATAATAGAAAAAACATATTAACGATGCATAGCATCGATAATTTAACGATATACCTAGCCACTAATACCAAAACAGATTAATTTTATGAAGGTAATTCGTGGTTGCAAAATACGCGACTAAACTAATATAAGTTCATACCTGTCACTTTCTATTATGCATGATCATGACTCATGATCTCTTGAGAGAACAGAACGGGATGGCAATAATTTTAGTTGAGATTTAGTTAAGGCGTAAGCGTAACCCCACAGCAAATAAAAAGGTTGATTTCAAGATATTATGCAACCATCGCCCGTAATGCCTTAGAATATAGTTCAAAATCACCGCGCGCTACGGCGTGGTGGTTACGTCCGTGGCCACGTCAAAAATGTGCGCTAAACGCACAAAAAAGCTAATTCCATAAAAAATAAGCGGTCGGATAAAAAAATGCAACGTACCAATTTTAGATAATCATAATACGGTTAATTTCCCGAAGGAACCGTGAAAGTGCTGCTAATTAGTTTAAGGAATATCAAATTTACTGATAAAAACAGCTTTATGTTCAGAATTTTTTTAGCTTACTTATTTATGAACTAGAATATTTTCAAACGTTGCAATGTGGTTGCAATTGTAGCCCATAAACTAATTTCTTAGATGTATATTATTTAGAATTTTCCCGTTTAGGAGAAATATCCTTTTAAAAACAACCATTTGCCGGTAGGAATCACCTTAAGTCGGGATGGTTACGAATCGGGCCCATCCCATCATTTTATATGCAAATATTTATTCAGCGGAAAAAAAAAAAATGACAATTATAGATTTAAAAGTTTGGCCTTCCACAACACAACTGTCAAATGTCACATGCATGGGGTACATTTTTTTGTTCGGCGTCAAATATGTTAGATAACTTGACTTTGGCTGTATGGCCTGTGTATTTATGCTTCTCTCCTTTTAGGAGAATTTAAAAAAAAGTACGCGACCATTTCGAACGACTCGAGGGTTATGTTGTGGATGTCATTTTGTCAATAGCGCGGTCGTTGAAAACAATGCGATAAATATCTTGTTTTATTATAATTTAACATGTTCTACACGTGTATTTAGTAATAAATTTACTGTAGTGTACTTTGGTGTTTCAGTGCTTTATGCGTACAGGTCATAAAACGCCAGAAGGGACATGCAAACATGACCGGAGCCTAACCTCTTAAGGAAACGGATAAGGGTTTTTCCATGATGTTCCAACCAGTAAACATGGGATAGTCTAATGTTCTTATAAATATATATCGCATATACCTGTCAAAACCATGGGCTTATTACGTCCAAGCATATATATAATTTTAACAAATAGACTGTGACTAAAATTTACTATTACGGCTGCATGTTATGCGGTGCTGCTGGTCAGTAACACTGAGCATATAATTACTACGTTTTAGTCAGTAACTCCCTAACTCCTTGGTTGACTGTACAGACTGTACCTACCCTACTTCTATGAGTGCCTATAAGGTGTAATATATGGTGTACCCTACTCGTACCCACTCTGCTATAATTTGGATGCGCAGTCATTAATTATGTAGGTATGACATGACATGACTAACGTTAAACACCCGAGGCGAGGTGGTAAAGTAAACTACTTCTTAGCTGCAGCAGGGCTATGATGAGCACTGTAGACTTCGATTTGTCTACATGTGTTTGCATATACTTCACTATGAATAATGCCTGTCATTTTCCGTTGTGAATGTGCGCAACGAAAGACATAATGTGTAGACAAAACGAAGTCTACAGTGCGCATTATAGGCCCGCTGGGTACCTACGTCTACAGATATTATATCTATTATGATAACATAGACAGACTGTTGTGCAGATCCTGCTTCTTTTCCCGTTACTGTTCTAGAGGGAAGCTATGGTTTCAGTTCCATTTTTGTATTCATTTCAATCTGAAATTGCCCTTAATATTTTGTCAAATTTCATGAAGGCGTTACCTTCTACTCTTCTACCCTGCCCCCGTAAATGATAAAGGCATGACTATAATTTACCATACTA